>JAMKCH010022109.1:0-20569 GCA_023653785.1 Ophioderma brevispina
TTACTTGCAATACTAGCCATGGAACTTTGCCTCAGAATAACCATGATTTTCTTTTTCTTACCCACATACTTAATGGTTGGTTGATTGGTGTTGATCTCATATTGGTAATTCATAACACTTAAGTACATAGATCTTTAACTTCCGTTGGTATATAGCCCCCCCCAAAAAAAAGACTTTGTCGTTGGAATTTTCTACCAAAACTCTGATAATAGATGGGGTTCTTCACATGAACCCACCATAAGGGGAAAATTAAAATCGTGTACCTGATCAAAATGCAGTCCAAAAAAAACTATTTTTTTATGATGTGCACCAATCCTCCTGAGGACTTTTTTTTTCATAAAATTTGGCTCATCATAGGAGAACATAAATACATTTACATTGCTGAACTACAAATTTCAAAAAGGACTCATATGATTAAGGGCCAACACAGTTTTTTGAATAAAAACCGCCCATTGCCAATTCATTTTTTTTTTTTCCAACAAGAATATCTCACAGCTGATTTTTAGGCAATTACAAAAAATTTTGGGGCAAAAATATGGATGCGTTAAAACATGGCATGCAAAACACAATGTTGGGAGATCCACATGGACCTCCCTTATAACGCTTAAGTGTTAAAGGGGCACTATCTGATTTTCTGCCCCAACCTCACCGCCCGCCCCTCAACAATTATTTTTGAATCCTCATACCATTTTGATTTTGAAAACAGTGGTTGCAAGATTGTATATGAAATTTCACAAAAATACATTTCCACATGTAACTACTTTGTACATTTTTCTCAGCTATGACTACCCCACTGCTAGAAATGGCTGGTTGACTCGCAGCTGTTTTATCCCCTCTTTTATTTTTAAGAACAAATTTTTTATGCAGTTGCGCAACACATTTTGACAACAATGGGAGCACATGCAAGAGCTATTAAACCCTGTAAAATTTGGACATCCACTTTGGGAATCTTGCCAACCAGCCTACAAAATCATGATATGTAGTGTCCTCTTGCAGGTGTTGCCAACAATTTACACCACCAATTGGGCTACTTTTGAAGGTAAAAAAGTGGCTCAAAGTGCCTATTTTCGGCCGTGCCCACAGGTAGCGGTGATTTTTTTTGTCCCACAGAAACCAATGGTTAAGGTAAATTTGGGCTACTTTTTGCCCTCCCGTGCTACGTCTACTGAAAATTTTTGTTGGCACACTGCCCATGTTATTCCACCATGCTCCAAGCGATCTGTGTAACTAGAGTTTGGAAAAATTTATAGTTGGCCCGAGTGAAATTTCTTAAAAATTTGGACAGGATGAAGCAGTGGTATAACTATCCTTCCGTGTTCACAAATATGAACACCATTGATATTTACATTATTGGCTTACTGTATTTTGAGCAACAAAATGAACAGGCTCAGTGCACCCATTGGATTACTCCGCTTTATCCATTATACTCTTATACTCTGATTGAATCAAGCGTGTAATCCGTGAGTGCACTGAGCCTGTTTTCTGTTTCTTGGCACAAAAGACAGTAAGCTTTTTTATTCTGGTTTTGGTCCAAATCCATGACTTTTCCAAACAGCTATGACTAGTCAAAGACAAAAAAATATGTAATATCAGCATTTCGTTTTAATGATTTCCAATTTTATTACTATATCAGGTCTGTAATAGTGAAGACATGACATTATCAAATACAGTCCTAACTCCATTAAAGCACAGGAACGTCCCTGAATTGTGCGAAGTGGTACGAGAAATCAAGAGATTATCTGTCATCAGGTAATGGATAAGATTGTAAGAGTAGCCCTATTCGCTGACCGCAGTGCCTGTTTAGAATAAGACCATTGTCAGGTCAACTGGTTCACACGCTAACTTTGGTACGAGCCACTGATCCCATTGATCACAACACAAATTCGTATGGCATATCATAATTCAGAACAGCTAGGTGCATGAACCCAAGGCTTTAACCAGTACCAATGGATCTACATGTACTCTAACATCATTGAATCATCAGGTACAAGTGTTAAACCTTTATGTATTATGCCACTTAAGTACGTGCTTTCATGTTTATCAGAATAAAGCATCAGTGTATGTTTATTCATGTGAGATTTTAAGCCCGATCCCTGCTCCAGGGCCTGGAGCGTATATTTTTTTAATAAATCTGTTCATGATTATGTGTGCACTTATTCTTTCAATATGTGCTTTAAGTATTACAAAGAATGACCTCTCCTCCTCTCTCTCTCCCGGCCGGATTGCGTCACGTGCATGTGTAAGGCACTTGTCCTTGTAAATCTCAAGGGCCTGGCTCATAATCCCACTCCAGGCATAAAATTTTACTTTATTATGTTATTTTAGAGTTAAAGATTGCAATGAGAACAATCAGATTGGCGGATTGAAGTAGAAAATATTGGAATACTGCCTTATTAGATAATCTAAACTGGTTATTGTCCTGGCCCATGATTGCGGGCAAGAATCTCACACATGCCAGGTATTGATCGTTTCTAAGGTGATACAAGGTTCATGCCAAAAGGAGTGGTTATCAATGGTCGCGAGTTAACAGAAATCAACATTCTAGTACAATGGGCCAGTGATCTAAAAGGTCATTTTTGTGCATTCAGCACCTGCGGTTTTGTTCATGTTTCGCTAGAAATATCCTTGAGAAAAGCTTTTCCCAAAATTTCATTGATCTGATCTTCTTGCGTTTTTGGTGTTATAAAGCAAATGTTTGTATCACAATCTCCTATAGACCACTGTACTGTAATTTGTCCGTAAATACAACACTGTGAATTTCTTGCAGAGACGAGGAATTTGCACGTCATATTGGGTACATGTAGTATCTTGGTCAAAAAAACGGTTCAGATGATACAAAAGTCTCAACTTGTTTTAGGACGAAGCTGTTGATCACGAAATGCCCCTTTAACTTTGCTGTTTTAGATGCCCAAGGAAGGAGCACCCTTGTCTAAAGACTTGGCATACTTGTACTTGCATGATTAATTAAACACCACATAGATACTACCGCTGATTGGTTACGTATGGTGCTTAATTAATCTATCATACTTTTTTACCCCATTTTGCAAGATTGTTTTTATTTAACAAAAAATATCAGCAGCATTAAATAGCATTAGCTAGGCTATATATACTTTGTACCCACTACACATTGTAAGAATATTTCATTCAATTATTCTGATACCAATATTTTAAAAATTTGTAATTTCACAATTTTTGGAGTAGTTGATTAAAAAATACATCCCTGGTGTTTACCTTGAAACCATTTCCAGTCAAAGAGCACTGCTACGCTATACAAATGTTTCTAGTCTAAAAATGTTTTTGCATATACCTAGAAAACAATGACACAAATCAGACCAGAAATTCAGTAGGCTGTTCATTTATAACACACAACCTCCAAAGGCCACCTTCAAGGTGAAAGAAGGCAGTGAGATTTTCATTGTAGTCTGTGTCTATACCTCTGTGCATTGATTGTCATAACAATTTATGCCGCATCAAGAAATCCGTTTGTGGCCGCGCAAAAGCGCTGTCGCTTTAAAGCCTGGGGCGCCAGTGAGTTACTCCTTGGCGACCAACCAATTTTGCGCTGACGTCACTGCACAGATGTATAGACACAGACGTATTGTTGTGGAGGAAAGGCAAAGGAACTGATATTCCCTTTGAGAGTATAAAATTCAGGACAGAACCCCCAAATAAGATGAAATAAAAATTCTTTGCCACAGCTTGTAGTTAGTTTAATATAAAAAGAGAATTTCAATCCTGGTGGCCATCTTTGGAATTCCATGAATACTTAAACACCCTAAACGACATTTCTTGGTCTCTATGAAGTTTGGTTCTGATGCTCACGGTTATTGGCATTGATGCAACACGCACGTCTTAAAATAACGCTCATTTTTCCCCTTTTTCGACAAACCCTACCACCAATAAATTTAAAAATGCAAACAGACTACAGAAGAGAAAAAGTCACTTTCTCTACTTCATATCTATTCATAGTTTACAAAAAGTTTATATAACCAAAGCTCCCTATTTTGGTTAAAATCAATTTCAGTGGCCATCATTTTCAAAATTTTTTTCACTACTGCAATTTTGCCTTTTTTTTAACAAAAATGCTTAATTATTGGACTTAGTTTTGTTCCTTGAACTATGTCTATGGATTTGTTCTATTGACTTTGGCTATCCCAGCAATAAATAATGAAATGTAGGCAAAATAAGATGATTAGAAATACTTGAAAGGCTCTTCATACTTTATAGTAAAGGTGTGTGGTTTCATGATTATAGCACCACCTTATATGTTGTAGTTCAGAAACTGGTCTAAAAATGGCTTGCTTCCAAAATTGTCATTCCAAATTGTCCATTTTGATTGTTATGAGCAATGTTTGCATTGCAATGTCCTCTTAACGCTCTGTTTGTAATTTCTTCCTAATTTCTTCCTGATTACAGACGAAAAGACACACTTCTTTTAGAATTTCTTGCTGCTAAATTTGCTTGTAACATTAAACACATAATTTGAGGGTTTTTGCTGCAAGAAGGCCCCATCTGTCAATAGCGGCCATTTGAATCAGTCAATTCTTATTAGAATTTATAACCATGCTCAATGTACCACCTGGCAGCTATTGCAGATGGGGCCTTTTTTTGCCTAAACCCTTGCTGACATTGGCCTAGAGTATACTGAATTCCGTCATTTAATTAGATGTTCCCATTTATCACATATTAAGTGTTTAAGCTGAGGTAGCTATGAAGACTGTTATCCTGCTAGGCCTTACGTTCACAAAGTTTTTGCAGAATTAAAGGGGTCAGTTTTTGATGTATTGGGGAAAGCATATTATAGTTGTTACCAAAAAGTTGGCAGAACTAGTAACTTGGCGAATTGTCTTAAATGATGGTGTACCAACGTCTGAAGAGGTTCCTGAGAGATCTTCTGCTCAAGAGTGCAAATTTTGACTGGCCCATTAAAAGAGGACAGCCATAACATCAAGCACTTCATGTAAATATACATGTTCCTCAAGGCTCAAGATTTCATAGAAACTGGACTCTGTCATCTCCCCAAGCTCACATTATCATATAAATAACATAGCCATTAACTTAAAGGGGGCAGTACATCTTTTAAACCAGTACCTTATTTTTTTTACATTCTTAACATGTCTAGTAGAAGCAAATAGACAAAATTTAAACTTTATCAGCCCTCAACTTTTTAATTGAGCCATAATTAATTTGTCATAAGAAGGCTCTTCAGAAAACGGGCGGAGAGCTTCATACAATTGGGAGGCCTATGCGTGACGTCATCCCGTTTACTCCAGGGCCTTCCGGTTGCAGCACTTCACTGCATACGGGGATAGCTGCAGAGGTCTGACTACCGCGGTATTTAAATCTGGTTACAAGTGTCCTTTTCGTACTTTTTAACAGTAATGAACTGGTTAGGAGAACTATTTTAAATGGAGATGGCAGATGAGCGGTTTGAGTGCTTTTTGTAGTGTGGAAGCTCAGAGTAGAGTTCTGATGAAGCTGTAGGGGTAGATTTTGGGGCAGGAGAACGCGAGGTACAGGCCTGGCCGAATAGCTGGGGGACCGAAGCTCAATATTTATGTTTGAGCCTCCAGCAGCAACAGAGTGGCAAATAATGCCAAGGGAAATAACCATGAAAACCGTTTGTGCCAGGACCCGATAAAAATTTGAATTGGTAATTAAAATCTGTTAAATTATTTAGTACAAAAAACAGAGCCTTTAGACAAATTAGCACGAGAATTTTCGTGGTTAGAATTTTGTCAAATCGAGACTGGAGTATCGCGTTTGTTCGTCGAGGGCTGCCACGGGGTTTACTGTAAATGGCCGACCCTGGATTTGCAGGCGACCGAACTCATATTGGGTATTTAATAAGTGTCCCAGTGTTTGTGCTAATACTTTCAATTTCAAGAATATTTCTGGCACATCATTTCTTGTGGCCAAGATTCTTGTTAATAAATGATTTTTGGTCTGAAAAGCTTTGGAATTGTAATTCTTAGACGCGCTGACATGAGCTTGATAACCTAACCACACCGACTGGCTTGCACTCGACACGCTGCTTATGGACCCAGAGTGGGTATTTACCCCTGATATAAATGTCAGTGTTTGTGCTAATACCTTTTTTTTTTTTTTCCATTTCAAGAATATTTCTGGCACATCATTTCAATGGCCAAGATTCTGTTTAATAATGATTTGGTCTGAAAAAAGCTTGGAATTGTAATTTACAACCCCTTCAGCTTAGAAACATCACAAGTTAATGCACGGTCAGGACTGTGGTAAGACACGGCGCAAGTACGTGCCCTACGCACGTATATATCTGTTTGCAGAGCAAAACGGCGGGCTTGGAAGCACGACCATGCAGAGGTACACGCGTAAGCTGCCGTCGTATTTTTGAGGGGTTGGATGAGGTTAGAAAAATCCTTTTCGCTTTGTTAATAAAGCGCTAAATGTAAAAATACTTGTGTATGTAATATGTAACAACAATATCCTCTAAGTGCAAAAAAAGTCAGAGAGAAAATGAAGCATATTTTTAAATGTTCAAATGAGACATAAAGGCCTTAAACTTACGTAAATCTGCTTTTATTTGGTCAAATTGATCCGGAAAAAATTTACAGGATGCCGTGATTTTTGATTCGTACTTGCTGTGATTAATTCAACGATTTGCTCCTTACTACAAGTCATATAGTTCTAATCTCGACAAATAACATGAATAGTACTTATTAAGATTGACTACCGATCCAATTAATTTGCCCTCCATAAAATTATGTTGGGATTCTTTTTCAACACTGTTCAAAATTCTTGTCCACTTTACGCTGTGTGGTGCTTCTGCATCGCGTGTTTTGTCACATGCCTTCTTGGTGCCCTAGTGGCAACACCGACTAACAGTTTGACGTCACTCTGGATGTTTGCCGGTGTTTTGTTACTTTTTTTTTTTGGAAACGTTTTTTAAGCATGGTGGGTGGGTTATTATTATGCTAGTTAATAAAAATGATTGGGGGAGATCATTTGTAAACTTTTTTCAAAAAGTAATAAAGGCAGCACATTATTAAAGCTTTATGTTGATACCAATTCGTTAAATTGTACCAAAAAATGTCCTGCCCCCTTTAAATCCCATTTGTGCTTCTGGGATAGACTATAGAAAAATCAATTTAATAAATATTCCCTGGAAGACTCTCGCCTATTCCTCTAATCTTCCTCTTAAGATTTTGTTTAGTTGATCTATACAGTATTTCCGCAGAAACAAATGGCAATACGCTTACATTTTTTTTTCATTCTTAGCAAACTAAAGGGTGATTTTGTTGCTTTTATCATATAAACTTTTGTTTTAAATAACATAAATCCAACATTATTTGTAGGTAATCTTTTTGATATGAAGTAAATTTTAAACAGTTTTTTGGTCTTGAATTTGTTGTGGGTTGATAAAGATGTAAAATGACATACAATAAGTAAAATATAGCAGACAGCTGATAATTGTCTGTCGGTAATGAATACCATTTTTGTTTCTTGTTCCATTCTCAACTCGGTACAACTCCTGTGAAGAAAAAAAGAGGAAAATACAATAAGATTTTCTGAAATATTGGTAATTTATGATTGTAATCTGCTTCGAATACCCAGGTGCACACATGCACAGGTGCTTGTAAGCCCCGCGCCCGCCCTTTTTCTCTCTGTGCATGTAACTTTTTGTTCCTGCATGCACCTGTGCAATGTAATTTAAACTTTGTAAATTCCATAAACATATGGCAATTTTTAACTTATTTTAATATGAAAGTCATTGAATGCTGAAATTATAAAATTTGAGCCACTGTCCATAAATCTAACGTACCAAGTCCGAGATGAATAAGGTTTGCAGTAGCACCAATCCATGTTTACATTAGCCTGTGCCTGTAACTTTTACATTGTGCATGCCAAATTTTTGAAGTTACATGCACCGGTGCATGTAATTCTAAATTGTAATTCGAAGCCTGTATTTAATACCCTAGGAGTGAACATTTTCCCTACATATGTTGAATGATTTGATTTTTTCTCAGAAATTTTTCTGTATTTTGAAATTAATTTTTCCTCTTTCTCCTTCCCGTACAAAAGATAGGAATTGTTGTTTTTTTTAAAAAAAGTAAAAAACATTTTTGTTTTTTTAATTAACTCAATCTCAACCTTGATGTTGTTGGTGGACTAAATACAATTTTGATCGTCACTGTTGCTTAACACTTATTGCTTTCACTCTTCTCACATGGATACACCCTTGAAGTGATTAATCATCAGTGGCAAACATAAGGGCATATTTTGTAATATGGATCTAATTAACGAGAATTTCGCGGTTCTCGGCGGAGAAGAGGGGCGGTGGGGGAGGAAAGTCAGAATGGGGTGTGCAGTGGTTGGAAATCGGGACAAGGTACTTTCCTCTCACCAGGGTCATCTCTCTTCAAAGAACAATTTAAGCTTTGGGCCGCCCCATGAACTTTTACCTGGCATGTGACCATTTGATCTCATCAACCTATGAGGGATCGCATGGTGCACCTATGACAAAGTTTGTTCCAATTGAACTTCAAAGTTGTCAATTTAGATCAATTTTAACATTTTAAGCCCATTTTTCAACTGACCTCACAGACCTTTGACCTTTCAACATGACCTTTTGACCTCATCAACCATATGAGGGATCCCATTGTGCACCTATGACCAGTAAGTTTGGTTACCATTGAAGTTAAACTTTTCATTGAGGTCAATTTAAAAAAAAACTTAACAATTTGTGTCACACACATACCCAACCCATCACCCACCCACCATACACACGCACACCGGATTGCCAAGTGGTCCTGCCATCTATATTCTGTCGGCCCACAAAAAATTGGTATATTAGTGTCTTGACACCTACAAGCACTACTGATGATCTTTTAAGAAACACTTGCACATTTTTAAAAGAGTGGCACCCTCAAAATTTTTCAAAACCAATATTTCTTGCATAGTTGCAATGCTTTTACATGTGTTTTTAACCATGGTCCCTTTGACCCATGGCTAGGTAATTTTCCTTGGCCTTGCAGGCTCGCACACAAAGGACTTTAGGGGTAAAGATTGGCCGTTTGACATGCTGCCAAACACACTTGGTGGGCAGACCCAGCCAATAATCGGGTTACAGTTTTCATTCAAAACAATGCCTAGAGTCGAGACAATGTGGCCGAAGAATCAAGGCCAGGTTCCGGCCAGAATTATCTTTCCCTCACTAGCTTAGGCAATGGTTCGCTTCACTGTGCTAAAACAAATTATGAACGCACTGAAGCAAATCTGGGCAAAAAGATACCAATGGTTAACTCATTCTGGCCAATGAATCAAGTTCAACTCAACACCTTTACCTGTAATGTTATGGAGTTTGTAATACAATCTACTCTGGAAGTGGTTTTATTCAAGTAAACCTATGTTCACATTGTTAAACCACAAGAAATACACATCAAGTTTCTACTCCCTTATCACCCAGGGTTTGACCCTCTGTCACCATTTGTTGTTATAAAAATGGGTATAATTCCATGATTTTTGTGTAATAATATGGATTTTAAACACATTTAGTGATAAAAATAGTGTATTTACAATAATGTCAACATCATGGGAAGTCCTTTGGCATCAAAATACACTCTGCTACTATGGTCAGAGTTTTGTGGCATTTTCATAAGTGACACCCTTTTCTGACACCCTATGAATTCGAAACATTAACTGAATAAACCACATAAACCGTGTGGTTTGTTCTGTTAAGGTCCATAAGGCGTTTTCATAAGGTGACAAAAGACCCTTTTTCCATAAGGTTACACCCTTTTCTTGAACACCCTATGAATGCGGAAACCTTAACGGAATAACCTGTGGTTTATTCCGTTAAGTCTGTTAATGGTTTTCCGAATTCATAGGGTGTCAGAAAAGTATGTCAGAAATGGCGTCACCTTATGAAAGTTTTGTGGTGTAAAAATGTTGTTTTTATTCTTTCTTCCTGATCTTAATCAACATTTGAGAGAAAATTTAAGAAATTTTTCTAGTTTCTTGAAAATAACTGTCTCTCTTAAAAAAAGCAATTTAGCACATTTTTTGAAGAGCGCCCCCATTTTTCAAAATTTTGGATATTTTTTACAACGAGTACATTGGTGAACTTCTATTAAACTATACCTGTGAATTGTTAATAGCTCGAAAATGTCTCATGTGTCACAAACAATGATTTGTACTAGAATAATTATATCGGGCATCCCGGTAATAATACAACGCTGCTGGAAACGGCCTTCCAATGTGAAATACCGGTAAACTAGCGCCATGTCCGTGTCTACGCTCATCCATTAGTTGTTTTAATAATTCAGGCAAGCCAAGTTAGAGGTTTTTTCGTCGATGTTGCACTATTTCATCATGGACGGACATAAACGTATCATTTCCAGCTCGCCGTTAAGTCCAATCTGGGATTCCAATCCTAATTACAAATCGCTTTGATTTGATAAATACGCATTTTTTAGCATTCTCGTTCGGGTATAATTCCAGACAATTAACCAAAGTAACTGTGTCAAAATATCAAATTTGAAAATTGGGGGCACTCTTCAAAAATGTGCTAATATTGCTTTAAAGGGGAGACCCGATTTAAGTACAGAAGTTTTTCATCTTCATGAATGGCCTTCACCCAAACCTCATCTGTATAGTTTTGCACCAGTATTTCAACTCCCGGTTTTGATGTGAGAGCTAAAGCGTGATTTGTAATCCCCATTGAGTACTGTGTAAAATTAATAATTGGTCACCCAAAAATGATCACATTTTTGCTCATAACATCCAAAAACCAAACATCCTTTGTCCTAAGATTCTCACGGTAAATGAGAAAAAAGTAGCATTCTTCAGTTACCGAAATTTTCAGCACTTCCCTAAATCCTGGGCTTCTGGAATAAAGCTATTAGAGGCGATCGGACCACGGTCCTTTAAGAAAGGATTTGAATTGTTTGAAAGTTTGCAGAGTGCCGGGCAGGGCCGTAAAGCATGTTTTATTTGGGGGGGGGGGTGCTGGACTTTTGAAAAAGTTTGACCTTTTTTTTGCTAAAAATGGACCTAACCCCTAAAAATGGTTCCTTTTTTGGACATTTTGAACATTCAAGAGTCACAACCAAAAGTGGACTTTCTTGGCAAAAATTTCTCTAAATTTTTTGACCCTTTATAAAAGAATTCAGCAAAGAGTGGACTTTGCCCTTTTTGTGAATTTGGTGGGTGACTACCCACCCCCTGCATACGGGCCTGCTGCCTGGTCAAGTACTCAAACCAGCGAGGCAGAGTTTGGAGGTATAGACTGGTTTGATATGGTTGAGTTCAATGCGCTGGACATAGCTTGGCTTTGCGTATCATTGGTGTATCCCATCCATTTAGGCTCCCGTGAAAGTTTTACCTCTCCATTTCGCAACAACCATTTCATCGTCCACTCAAAAGCTGTTGTAAATTAACCCGTCTCCTGTTGAAATGTTTATGAAAATCTCATAAATGCAGAATCTTCTGTAAGACACACTTGAAAGTACAAATATATTTTAATAAATGGTAATTGTTACCCGACCCTCAAGGTACACACAACGGGACCTCGTTGTCATCAGAGGCGGTAGGACAGGCACATGTACGCTGGTTTCCTGGAGTTGGCAGACATAGACTACTGCAGCCACCATTACTAGATGAACAGGCATTGGAACCTTAAAAAGACAGGGGATATTGATATCACAAAATTAGCTGAATTTTTAGTAGGTGTGTCATGTAAGATGCTTTAGAAACTCTCTCTACTAGTCTTTTGACATTGTAACAACAAGTCATGCTTTATGGAATAAAGTAGCTTTTTTCTCATTTTTTAACACTTTCATTCAAAATAAGAAGCTGTTAGTAACATATTACTCAAATTATGGTAGATTTTATCCTACTAACTACCCTAGCTTTTTAAATTGATCAGTCCATTGTTACTATGCGCATTTATTGGCCCGAATAGGTCTCATATCATACGGCTAATATTACACGGCTAGGAACCAATTAAATTGCATAAACAATCCCAAGTGTTTAAGAATTCATCTTTACCCAATTTACCTGAAAGTAGTATCAATTTTGATATCAGATGAAAGGCCATATTTTTCTCATTGTAGTCCTGAAATTTGAGCCCTCAAATCCATTTCATTCCCAAGATATAAACAAAAAAACCCCATTGTAATGGTTAACCATCAATATTAGCACAGTATTGAATAGGCTTTACAATATGCATTATTGCTTCTACCATCAAAATCGCAAGTTTGTTTCCCATGGTACTTAATGGGGCATATGTGCAAGTGCCAGGCTCTCATATCAATAGACAATAAATAGACATAAATCGGAACAAGCACCTTTAAGAAAGTGTTAAAAAAACAATCTTGCTCTTGACTCCTGGTCTTTGTAAAGTTTGATAGGCCAACAATTCTGTAATAAATTTGCAGTAACTATGCAGTTTGAAAAACTTGCATGCCTCATCCCACTCCTTCAAAGTTCTTAATACATCAACTTCAAAATTTTGGACAACCGAGAACAATTTGCCGGTCACTGTCATCGTGCGATTGATCAAGTAGTCTCAGATGTCCACATTTGGAATTTACATGCCAGATCATCGCCCCTTAACTACATTGATGTGTTTTGCTTGAGATATCCGCAGGATCGCCTCTGACATCCCCACTTCAAGACACTATCAGTGATTTGAAAAGTAAAGTTAAAATCTTTAGAACTCTCATAAGTTACCTTTTCCAACTGAAGAATGCAGAAAATGAGAAAAAACGGCAGGGTTCCCAGATATGATTCTCCATTCAATTACGTGTGTAGTAAATGTCGCTGACAGTAATGACTAATTTCCGATTTTTGTCCCTTATTGGGGTTGCTTCCGGTCCTATCATTTGCAGGTTTTGTTAGGATACCTGGCAACTTGTTTACAACAATGCAAAAATCTGAGTTTTTGTGATTTTTTTTTTCGGATTTTTCTGATTTAGAAATTCACTGATAGTGCTTTAATGACAGACAAGGTATATTTGGTGCTACATGGTGAACAGCATCTCGGCTTGCGCTGCTAGACTGCTTTTGCAAGTGGAATGACTGTGGTGATTCGCACAGTGAATTGGACTGACTTCTTTTGTCCAAAGAATGTTTTAAATACAATTAATGGCAGAGATATCACAAACTTCACACCAAGATAGTATAATTACGGGATAAGACTGAGATTCCTGGATTTGTCTGGATTTGGTTTCATTTATCATTCAACTTACCTCCAGGACAAGTCCGTGACAGCCGTGAGCATAGACAACGCGCCCATTACCACCCTTAGGCAGCTGTTTAGTATTCACTGGGTTTAGGGGCCGCCATTCTTGTTGATAGTCTGAATGTTGCGACTGAAAAGAAAATCAACAAACTGATTAATCGTTTTTTTTTTTTCATAATTGAAATTGGATAGAAAGCTGGTGTTGTATTTTGAGCAGTCGGGTTTCTTCTCCAAGTTTGTCTGGGTTTTGATTTTGGTTGTATCCATCCTGTGCATTTCCAAAGGGTTGGTCAAGATTGAAACGTTCATATTTACTTCTTTTCAAATACACATGATTGCCAAAGAACGGTCCCACAATGCCATGCATAGGAATATTCATACAAGCAGCGGTAATGAATGCAAAAAAAGGTCCAGAATCTTGCACTTAACAAAGAATAAACAAATTAACCTAGAATATTTTTTAGAATACGTGTCTATGTTTGACCTTTGATCCTGAGTTTTGTTGACAATTAGAGTCAAGGAGTCCATGCATGTGCAATTTGAAAATTAAAGGTTAACCAAAACTTTAAAGGGATAGCAGGATATGCGAGAGAGTCGAAAAAAATGTGGAAATGCATTTTTAACTTATAACTCAGGGGAGAAGTGTGTACAATTCCATATACTGCTTTGATGTAGAAAAAATCACCAAAAAATAGTGAAAAAGATGAAGTTTTGAGGAAATTTGTCATACTGTCACCCGCAAATACAGCGACGGCGTCCTTAAATCTCAATAAACAGCTGATTGTGTTTACAACAGTACATATAAACCAAGATCATCGAGAGGAGAAAAGAAGGTGTTTGTGTTTGAGGTCAACTGTATTGACCATGGTGCACAATATCGCACTGAAAATCTGTGATATCCCGTAACGGTTTTTGTTGATCTCAAGTCGGAATTTTGATTGCACATATATAAAATTACAGAAATCGATAAAAATACTGTCCTTTCTTTAGTACACAGATTTCAAGTCGGCCACTTGCAGGTTATGTTCGCATATCCATGCCATTGACAAAATTAAAATTGAATTTTTTGATGATTTTTTTATGTTCGGAATAGCACATCGCTGCTAATCCCTTTAAAACAACACACACACACCCAGACAGAAAGACATACAAATTCGTTAATGGCGCTTGCACTTCGTGCATCTAACCAGACCGGAAAGTTGTACTATCCCAATATCCAGGAGATTATTAATCATATGAGTCAAACCAAATGGAGATTCTTGGTGCGGGAATATGTGTAGCGTGTAGCAGTGTTGCCGTTCATATTCATGCCACTCAATTTCTTGGTTCCCTGTAAGTGATAAAATTAAAAAAAATATTGACTTCAGTTTTAATGTCAGATTCAGTGATGAAGCAACATGATTTCAACTGTTAGTATTTTGTATTTTATACAAAACATTTAATGTTACTTAAACCCCTGCAGAGCCAGTGTTGTAGGTAAACTTGGTTGTCGATCCATACCCCATAGCAAACCCAGGGCAATTCGGTGACAGAGGACGTGCAAAAAATAGGGGTCTTTGGTGAGAAAGCAAAATTGCCCAAATATCAATTTTTTTAGGCTGAAAATTTGCCACATTTTCAACAAATGGCTTTTTGGGGTGATTTTTTTTTAAATAGGGGTCTGTGGGTGTGGGATTTAAAAAAATAGAGGTTGTTGGGTGACAGTGGTAAAATTAAAAAAAATATGGGGGTCTTTAGAAAGACCAAATAAACTTTGGAAATATCGCAAACTTGGCATTCGATAACATGAAATTGGCGAAAACTTACCGCTTATAGATATTTGTCCAGAATTGATCAAGATTTGGGGTCTTAATGCATTTTGAGACAAAAGTTAGTGGCAGGATGAATTTTAACCATGTAGAAGAATTACGAGATGGAAAAGCCAGGTTTTTAGGACCTACAGGTTTCCCAAATTGTATTCTTTTTCTTGCTTCCATGGAGTTCTTCATTTTAGAAAAATGAAAAACTCTGGTCTAAAAATTGAGTCATGTACCTACTACATGAGGTGTTAAACAATGATACTGTTTTACTTACTCCTTTATGGAAATTGCCTTCGGTTGTGATGACACCCGCATGAAATTTAACCAACTTTGACCTTCCAGAAAATTCCTAGCATGAATGTCATCCCAGATTTACTTTGGAATGAATGCAATATTTTCACTATATATTAAAGTCCGATGCCCGATCGCTAATAGCCTCGTCCCCAGAAGCTCAGATTTTTACCGGAAGTGGTCGAAATTTTGGTATAAGAAGAAAGCTACTATTTTTCTCATTTACCCGTGAAATCTTAGGGCTAAATGATGTTTGGTTTGGGAGTTATGAGGAAAGTGTACTCCATTTTGGTCGACCAATAGTAGTTTTCCAAGTATCTATGGGCTCACAAAATCCGTTATCGCTGTCACATCAAAATGGATTGACAACGGCGCAAAATTTTCAAGATGGGGTTTTTGGGTGAAGGCCATTGCTATCAGATGAAAAAACTTTATATACTTAAATCGGACCTCCCCCTTTAATACGGAATCCGCCCAGCATATCTGCTGTGAGGCGTAATCTATTGAAATACCATAGGCAAGCACAAAATTGGCAATAATGAACTCACGATTAGGGAGCCATCCAACCAAGATTTCTCTATCCTAGGGCTCGCACGATTCCAGTCAGTCCAATAAAGCATTCTGTAAAATAAAAAGAAAAAATTCTTATCATTGCACTCATAAACACTGACGATTGGCTTGTGTTATAAAATTTATGCTGTTCTTGTTTGGTTTGCATTGATGTGTCGCTGCACCATGGCATTATTTGATGGATGTTGGGCACAATAAGTTTACCTTATTATAGTATTACTTAGGGTGCATATCAAGTTTTTGTTTTGAATATGCAGAAACATCGTAGAAGTGGTGTTCGTGGGTTGCAAACCTGTTCGCCATTGAACAAGATAATACAAATTAGTAAACTAAAATGGGTTTGCCATGATCACCAACACTGGACTTTACGACAAGAACCATAATAAAGGTGAACAGTGCAGGTTAGAATAAGACCATTGCCCCCATTTAAATTCCGATACATTCAAGTACATAAAGGGTAACTAAAAGTAATCACATCAAACTCCTATGAATGGTTTAATTCATGGATTAAAAGATTCACTGAGGAAGCTGATTATTTAATAAAGTCTGGAAGTTGATTCCAAAGAAATGGAGCAGCAAAGGGACAATTGACCGCTCCTCATGATCTCACCGTCCATGGTACAGAGTAGAGACTGTTTGCAGGTCATAAATCACAAGTTGGTTTATATGGCAGAGATCTGAGATGTAAGGGAGCCATATCATGGGAGCGATAAACATAAACAAGTACTGTAAGGACAATCCTGTGGAATTTAAGTAACCAGTGTAGTTCCTTTAGAACAGGTGTAATATACTCCTGATTTTATGCAAGTAAGTGGGTAACAATCCAAGCAGCATTATTTTGTCAGCAGCTGAGTTTTTGATCTGAGTGTCCAGTATTATACACTTCATTCATTCATTAGACATGAATACTGTAATTTCATTGGTCGACAGCCCGTTGAGATATTTTCGTATTACTCGGCTTCCTGAGTCAAGATATTCTCGTATCACAACAGCGCTCTATCCGTATCCGCGCGCGGGCTCAGTTTCCATAAAGAGAGACGGCCGGAACGCTAATCCAGTCTTACTAACTATAGGGCCAATTTCTGTTCTACCTTGATTTTCTAAAATTTAGAGCGGCTTGTTTGGAACAGGATGCATTTCAATTATTGACAAAACACAACATACTTTTGAAAACCAATTGGATATCTTCCAAACCACTCTACAAGTATGGCAATCACAAAGCTTGTGCACAAATTCCTCAGGTTCCAATAAATCAAACAATCTGCTGGCGTATTTTTTGGACTTTCCAAGGCTATTGACACTATAACTCATGCTTGTCATTTAGCAACAATGCATCACTTATGGCTTCAGAGGTATTGTCTTGGATTGGTTCAAAAAATTACCTCACAACAGCTGGCCGTTTGTTGGTTTACAATGTCACAAATCTTCAAACTAAACATATTGATATGGATGCCACATATGGGTGGTGGACTGGATTTGTGTCTATTTCAGAGTGAGGATTTTGAGAGACCTCTTACTCCATAGCTCTTTTCCTCCTTTTCTGTTCTTAGTCTTTCGCATTCCAGTTGCCCGGTTTTAGTGGATTAACATCAGTTAGGTAGGGTCAACGGCACCTGTGCCCTGGAGTGTTCAGAGTCATGATACCAAACAATACATGACCTGTGTGGACATACTCACAAAATGGTCAGTGGTTGGTGGACAGGGTAGAGCCATCCTCCGGTTGGTTGGCAACTGGACCAAATGCTGTACCACTTTCCTTTATATCCTTATAGGTTAGGCTCGTGATTAGGCCATTAAATAACGATCTGCTGATGAACATATGCCAGCATTAAGCGGAAGAAACACCAGGTCACGGCCGTTGTCCAGACTTTGTAGTATATGGGCCTTGATGACTCACCGATTGCAGGAAAGGCTTGGGGAGAAAACCCTGAGGATAAATCCGGAGGTTGGAGTCCCGTAGCCGACTGACTGCTCTACTCAGCACCAGCATTCGGCAACTCCTGCGACGCTGTTGGCACCAAACTGTATGGTTTCTCGACGTTCCTTTGGATTTGTCTTCAGCGTGGAGGAGGGGGATTCAGTGCATGGGCAACATAAGGATCTCCATAGCAATTGCCCAGGCTTTGCGCCCACTCAATGGGGGCGCTTTATCCATAGTAGCTTGCGGACTGACGGAGGCCATGACTGCCACAAGGCTCTATTTAGGACCCTTGGGTTTTATTTTTCTGATAATGATATCCAAATTCTGCTGCAGAATGTCGGTTTATTATGATGATGATGATTATAGTGCATTTACATCAATCATGATATTAACAAAACTACAAGACAATTAATGATTAATGGATAAGTAAACTAACCAACTGGTTCAAGGCAAATAAACTTTCACTCAATCTTAAAAAAATACATATGCTTTGTTGGCACTCACAATAAAACAAAATTAAATATACTCTTGAATGATCTCCACGAGAACACCAAAATAAATCAAGTTAATGCTTTAAAATTTTTAGGAATCACTTCGACCAAATCTAACCTGGAAAAATCACATGATGAGTTAGGAAAGAATGTTCAAAGCAGTATTGGAATTTGATACTAAAGTAAAGCATTTCTACCTGAAACTGCACTCTAGTCTCTCTAACACACTGTTTTTCTCAATATCACTATATGGTATCACTGCATGGGCAAGTGCATGCAACACTGAAATGGAAAATACATCTGCAAAAGAGCAATGAGAGCAGTGAGCAACAGTGATTACAGAAGTGCATCTAATCCTTGTTGGTTAAATATAACCAACTAAAAATAATGGATTTGTGTAAACATAATATTGGAACATTAATGTACAAAACAGACAAAACCAGTTGCCCTCCAATTTGACAGACATGTTTGTAACAAATGCTAAAAATCACACTATTCTACAAGAATGCAACAGATTTTAAAATACCTGATATTAAACTGGAGTTAGAGTGGTAAATCTATATCTGACATTGGGGGTTAAAACAAGGGACTAACTATTCCATCAAATGTTTTAACAACCTCAAAAAATACTCATTCGTTTAAATTATAAAAAGTCACTCATTTATAACTACAAATTATAGAAACAGATTCTGGGACTGACAGGCATTATTGGGGCTTACTTTTCATACTCTTCCACTTCATTGATTTCAGGGGATACAAAATATTATATATCATATTGATGTAATTTTTGATACCGATGTATGATTGTCGATAAATAAATATGTTATGTTAGTTTGTATCTGTTTAAGACGCCATGCGATACGGGTGCGTGCAATGCAAGAGTATTCGCCGTGCTCTCGCCTCCATAAGAACTAAGTAGAAAGGAAGGGGTAAAAAGTTGAGCATTATCTAGGCCTAAGAAATTTAAATAAATGAAATTAAAATGAGGCCCTTCCCAGGTTTGTTTTAATAAATTGTTAGTAAATTCATGTCTACGAATGATAAATTCATTATCAACTGTTTGTTCTTATGCAATACGAAAAATATCCAATGGTTTTGGTGCCATACCAAACGCGGCACTATATATTGTTTAAATTTACCCGCCAATGGGATCTACAGCAATGCCTCTTGGATTAACCAAGTCAGTGTCAAACAGTAGCTTACGGTTGCTGCCGTCTAGTTTTAGATACATCAATGCGGTCAAATCCGAGTCTGTCCAGTAAATGTTACGACTTAGATGATCAACGGCAATGCCTTCTGGGCTGCTACGGACCTAGAGGATGATGATATAAAAAAGTGATAGGTTATGTCTTTGAAATGATTATCGTATTAATGAAAGAAATGCTGTAAGTTGTCAGAAGGGAGGGGAGGAGAATTTGGTATGTGTGCTGGAGCAGTATGTATCAGGAGTGTATGGCGATTATTTTGGGGGGGCGGGGACGCGGAAAAAAGTGGGACCAACCCCCCACCCCACCCCCTAAAATGTGTTTTTTGGGGGGGGACTTTTTGAACGTTAATCATAAATGGACTTATTTGAAAACATTTCTCTAAATTTTTGATATTTTATGTTATTTTACTCTTTTTTCAAAAAAGTGTACCTTTTTTGCTGCCGCTTTTGCCAGTTGGTGAATTTTGGGGGTGCACTCGGTGCCGGCCAAGATCATATTCTAGACATTGTCCATTGGTTTAACACGTAAAAGCGAATCTTGACAAAAAAATGCATGATTTTTGCCATGTTATTAAGACAATATTTTCTAATTCCAAAACTGTCGGAGCTGAAGAATCAACTCCAAGGTTTATTTATGAATTTTTATTACTGATAACGGCCGAGGACAAGATCGTATAGGGGTTCTGGGTACATACATGGCCGACCCACATCAAGCACCCAAATCGGTTTGTGGGTTGTTTTTGTATTGCTGTAAATCTATTCAATTCATTTTAGCAAGTTGTTATATTGACAAGGGAAAGAGTTCCATATGCACCTCTCTTAAAATTCTACAGGAAACAATTGTTTTTATTTATTGGCCTTACATTAACACATACCCTAAACCTAAGGCCAATTTTTTTTATTTTAAAGTGTTAAACAGTAGAAGTTTGAAGAAGGTGGTACATATGGAACTCTTGCCTGACGGGGCTTGGGCATTCATCTGCAATTAACAACATGACCTGAGTAGACCAGAATGGTAGTCAGAACGTATTACGTTGCCCCTATTAATAGTCGGATGAGACACGGTCCAGT
>JAMKCH010022110.1:0-32137 GCA_023653785.1 Ophioderma brevispina
AGCTTAATATCTGAACACGGGTCGCCCTTCAATGAGCGGCCTCGTATATTAAACTATTTTTGGCAACAGGCTACGGACCTCACGGGTTGGCTCGTATTGCACACTTCCGCGAACGGCCCAAACCACAACCAATCAAAAGTAAGAACAACAAACAAACTGTCCCCATAAATGAACACGCTCTACCAATAACGCACCTCCCTCCCCTCGATAATGGTGTCATCACAGCGCGATTGATTACTTCCCGGCCACGCATTTAGCTTGCGCCTACAGGTGTGTCGTCAAAGTAGTCCGCCTTCTTTTGGCCCCAAACCCTCTTGGTTGTAGAAATTACCAATAGGAGCAATGTTTTTATCGCTTCAATATTGAATCGGTGGTGTTTTCTTCGCCAAGAAAAACGACATGGAGAGGCTTTTTTTGTTTGTAAGATGGCGATGTAGTGATTTTGCAGGTGAGGCGGCTCAATCCGGAAACCCTCACGGAGTGCGTTCACCAAAAGTGATCCTTAGGTGTAGCTGTTTTTAACGATTTCAAGCTTGCATTTTTTTTTGCTAGGATGCTTTTTTTGGAGTCATTGGATAGAGTAGACCTCCAGGTATCAGAAAATTATTGGTCGCATTTTTTTCTGAAAAGCCCGTAATGGCCGCCATCTTGGTGTCAAAGGCCGCCTTCGAAATGCATTTTCCCCTATAACTTTGGTTCTGACAACATTGGAAGTCAATTTGGTGGCCAAACCTATGTTTTTTCACTACCTGGGAGTTCAAAATATGAGAGTTACCGAGTCTACCAGCTGTGCTTGCAACAACCCCTCACCCTGGTGGGGGGGGGCGATCGTTGTTAGGAGCCGCTGCCTCTACCCCAGTCCCCTTTGAGATTTTCCATATAAGGGACTCTGATTTGGATTTTTTTTGGTGTCATTGGATCGAGTAGACATGCAGGTATCAGAAAGTTTGGTCGCATTTTTCCTAAACTTTGGCCCCCATCTTGGATTTCAAAATGGCCGCCATTTTCCAATATTTTTAAAATTTGCTCTATAAAATTTGTTTCTGAGCAAATTGGAAATCACATTTGGTGGCCAAACCTATGTTCAATAACTGGGAGTTCAAAAATATGATCAATTAATTCTAGTCGGACAATCTGTGCTTTCCATCAATCCAGGGTGGGGGTTGAGGCACTCATTACACTGCCCGCCCCAGTCCCCTTTGAGAATTTTTTAATAAGGGTCGTATGATTTCGTGTTTGTTATTATTTTATAACCCAAATACCAACTTCCACGTGGAACGGGGCACCTACGTCATAATGTGCTCTACAACTGCAGCACATGAAAATAGTTTTGCTTTAGCTAAAATGCTTAGAAACTGGTGATGAGTTTTGCCAGTTTTACAGCTAAAATGTTTATGAAAACAAATATGTTTTCCTAAACAATGAGTTAAAATTCTATCATCCTCATCATAACAAACAATATTTTCATGCCACCAAAACAGCCCCCTGAAAGGAGATGGGTCCTTATTTTTACTTCAAGGATGGTTAATGGCTTCTCGGTACAATGTCCCTAACAAACATGTATGCCAAAAGATTGCCCTTATTCCTCTTAACCATATTTTAAAATGTTGTGCTTTTATTGCCCTCAAGAGGATTGATATGCTCTTCTAAATATTGACAATTTCTACAATTCTTCCATCTGGGTGAAGCAGGACTCAGTCGGTGTCCTTAGAAGTCAAGAACTTTGTTACTGGTATCTTTTTCAACTCTTTCTCTAGGGTATCATTCATCATCAAGTTGTTCACGGCCTCATGTTTGCTCAACAACTGTGGTAGCTTGGTATTCATGGGTTTATTTACTTTATTGAACATCCTCAACCATGCAAGTATGTCCAGTGACTACCGGTTTTCTTGCTTAGGCTTGATTAGTTTGTCAGCCAGACATAATAAGCCATCCTTTGGTGTTATTGCAGTCTTAACTTTCCGGGCAGCAATATATAAGCGCTTAACTTACACTTTTACACTTAGGTTGATTGGGCAATAAAATAGGCTAACCTTTACAACCCCATATCCAATTTTTCAGGGCCAATAATGGTCAACTGATTTTTGAACTGGTTTTTTTGACTTTGTTTCTACTACATGAGACGGGAGTTTATTCTTTCCACCTTCTTGCTCATTGAAGAAAAATACTTCCTGCACTTAGTTTTTATCCTTTCTCAAAGAAAGTTTGAAAACAATTTTCTTGCTGTGCCTATAACAATAAACCTCCCTCTTACATTTTATATATGGAGAAACTGCTGGTTGGCTGCATTCTTCTGGTACTAGCTCCTGCACCTTGGTCTCCAGGCTATGAATTAATTCTAATGAAGTCCATGGAGCATGCATGAAGAGGCCATTGATGTTGATGCTGATAATGCCCTAGAAATAGTTGGAAAAGATAATCCTAGTACAAAGTGTCCTACTTTATTCAACCCAGGACACTGTGATATCATATTTTTCATCCTTCCGTAGCTTGGTACAAACACAGGAAATATGATATTACAAGTTCAATTCCCACAAAGTGTGCATCTTCAACCCATAGATAAAGTGCCTCAAGAGATGGCTTCAGCCATTGCCTGATGTCCATGCATTAATTTGGACAGACATCACAGGTCCCCTCAAAGCCCTCCCACAAAATCAATCCTGAGCCCCCCAAACCTGATGAACAGCGCTCCAGCCACTGCGAAATCCTGCCCGCCCGCCCGCCGTCAATCGGCTGTAGTCATCTGTGAACGGAGTACCACTGGGATCATGCTTGCTCCCATGCTGTTTAACTTGTTGTGTCGGTAATTTGCCTCAATGCCGTCTGGACGGTAAGGCTGCGCCACAGTCTTGCCCTTCTTTACTTGGACATAGGCTGGTCTGGTTAGAGGTGCCTGCTTCATGTATGGCCCTCAGACCTGAGTAGGCTGGCTAATTGGGGAATGGACCACTGCTGCTTTCCTTCCATCTTGGCACCAGGGTGGGGTGGGGGATTGGGGGGGGGTAAGGGGTTCAAAATTCCCCTGGAATTTTCAGATCTGGAAAATTTCATGAAATTTTGGGAATTTAACGGGCATTTATGGAATTTTGGAACTTTGGGGTATTTTCCAAAACAATCTTTTGGAATGGATACAGACTATAATAATCGGTCATTTTGTTCAGATTAGGATAGTACTCTACAGGTACACCAGCGAAATGCTACGACGAACAGACAGCAAAAACAACATGTTTTAAAACAGAAAATAACCACTCTTTAACAGCAAACAATACATGTTTGGGTCATTTGTTTTCTATTCGATCACACTCCCTGGTCTGGTTAGCTGTATCCTGTTAACCACCCACCTTGAGTAACCTTAGATTTAGTGAGAATTATCTTCAAATTACTTAATGGTTTGACTGCTTCCTGTAACAAGCATTAACAATTTTTCAGTGGAATATTCAGCCATGGGGGAGGGGGACACCAAGCCCCCTGCTCAGAAAGCCGAGCCACCTGCCCGCCCCCCCACCCGAAAAACAAATTAACTGACCATTTGTACAGTGTCATAGGAAGGGCCCAATTTCAAAGTTCCCTGTAACACAAATTGTATTTAAAAATATGTTAAGTATAGTCCAACAGAAACAAGACCTTTACAAACTTGTTGAGGTATTGAACTTGTGAATGCTCAGTGACTCGATACCTTTAATAATTAGCCTGTAGCAGTATGTCATATTCTTATTTTAGCACAAAACAGTACATAATTGAAAGGCAGGTCCCGTAACACATGGTTTTTTATTTTTTTTCCTGGGGAGAAAAGTTTTAAAATGTTTTCTAACTTAATAAAGCCAAAATTGAAAATTTCCTGAAATTCCCAATATTCCGGGCCCTTCAAAATTCCGAAGTTTCCGGGAAGGTTCCAAAATCCCGTAAACTTCCACCCCTTTTGCAACCCTAGTGGCGGGGGGCTCATCGTCGGCTTCCGATCAACCTCGATGGAGCAGGCCTCTGGTCACAGGAGGGTGAATGCTTTTTCCTTCCTCTTCTTTCCTTTCTGTGAGTCTTGGTCGCCAGCTTACTTGTCGTGGCACCTCGGGTCAGTATGTGCAAAGGCATCTTCGAGGGCTAACGCCGCCTTGCGGGATCATCATGGGGTGCTAGTCCAACCACCCTGCACACCGCGCCCTGGCTCTGGTCACAAGCGCTGCACGCCCAGCAGGATGCCATAGCTCTCCTGCAGGAGGCTGGACACGGTGCTCAGCGAGACCATGGAAACCATTGGCTGGCTGCCTTCGTCCCCCTTCATCTGGGTTTCTGCCAGTGCTTTCGGGCATTGCGCCTGCGGTGATTGGGGTGGGGGCATCGCATGCATAGGCTGGTGAATAAGGCTCTGTTGGACAGCGGGCGCCTGCTCCATGACGCTGTCAAGGAGTCATACCGGCTCGGCGGACAGGGACTGCGCCCTCGTCGACTTTCTGTTGACGCGCTGTTGGACTCGCCGGGTCCCCATTCGACATCTTGCAGACATGGAGCACTGCCTTGCTGGATGCTCTGGGCCAGAACGGTTTGCTGTCACGCCTGTGGTGGGGCTCCCGCCTGGTGCCGGCCTTCCACGCGGGGGGTGGGTCACCTTGGGCCGAATTCGCGCAGGGGTCGGTCGTTTCGGCAGCGGTGTGCGCCGATGGGGGCTGCGGCCGTCTCTGGCCTGCCAGTGTGGCTCTCCGTCGCGGGCTGCAGATCGCGTACTCAGTTGGTGCCCTGCCTTTCATTCACCAGTGGATATGGACTTCTCGGGCCCCAACCAGTCAACAGCTTCAACATATTTAGCTGCTGCCTCTTACGCAAGAAGAAGAAGACAAAATTAGTGTTGTTGGCAATTAAAAGGGTGCTCTTTCAGTTATGATGAAAGCTCCAGCTCGCATCGTTTCAGCTCTTACCGAGCTAGGAAATAATGAAACACCGTCAGTACAAGTAATTCAAGCTGTGGAAGTATTCTGTTGTTAGCTTATCAGCACAAAATATCTGCTGTAGATCCTGCAACACCCAGATGGAAGAAATTCCAGAAACTTTTGCAAAACCAAAGTGCCGATAAGTTGTCACCTATATACAAACGGAGCCTGGCCTCAACATATCTACAGCACATCTTTGGGCTCAAGACAATGTTCTTCATCCAACAATACCAGATCCTTAGGCCTTGCATACTAGACTGGAGCAAGAAGCACAACACAACTTTTGCATATATTGACTGCAGAACCTGTTGCACCTGAGGCAGTAGTAGCGCGTTGGTAAGGGATTGTGTATGGCATTCACATCCTACAGTGTGAACAAATTGATTGCAAAATGGCAGTCATTAAGATGACTTTTATCCTTAAAGAAGAACATTAAGACCCATCTCCTTTAACGGTGGTTGCATGAACTTTTCAAAATGTTTTTTTTGGTGCATAGAGGGGACCAAAAGCTATACATAGGTATTTTTCTACCTCACACCAATCATGACCCTTATTATATAAAATGTCACCCCCCACCAGCACCACCACCACCATCACCACCACACCTTCACCACACCACCTCACCGATGAGGGGTGTTGAAAAGGACAGCTTGGTAAGACTAGGTTAATTACCACATTTTTGAACTCCCAGGTATTAAAAACATAGTTTGGCCTACAAATTGACTTCCAATGTTTGCTCAGAACCAAGTGATAGTGCAAAATCCTAATGGAAAATGGCGGCCATTTGAAAACCAAGATGGCGCCAAACGCTTTTCATAAAAAAAAATGCGACCAATACATTTCTGATACCTTAATGTTTTATTATATCCAAGACACCTAAAGCATTGAATGATATGACCCCTATTATAGAAAATCTCCAAGGGGGACGAAAGGTATTGGCTGGCGTAAATAACGACCCCCCCCCCCCATTATGGGCGGAGGGGGGGGGTGTTTTTTTTTTTGTTTTTTTGTTTACAAAAGCACTAAGCAAGGTTAATTATCCTATTCCTGAACTCCCAGGAATTGAAAACAAAAGGTTAAGCCACCAATGGACTTCCATGTTGTTCAAAACCAAAGATATAGGTCAAAATCCTAATTGGAAATGGCGGCCATTTTTGAAATCCAAGAGGCGGCCAAACGCTTTTCAGAAAAAAAATGCGACCACTACATTTTCTGATACCTGAAGGTTTATTATTATATCCAATGACACCTAAAAAGCATTGAAATGATATGACCCCTATTATAGAAAATCTCACAAAGGGGGACTAAGGTATGGGCTATGGCCGTCGTAATAACGACCCCCCCCCCCCATTTATGGGGGGAGGGGGGGGGTGTTACAAAGCACTAAGCAGGTTAATTATAATATTCCTGTGAAATCCCAGGGATTGAAAAAAAAGGTTTAGGCCCCCAAATTGATGCCAATGTTCGTTCAGAACCAAGTATAGCGTCAAATCTTGTGGAAATGGCGGCCATTTTTGAAATCCAAGAGTGGCGGCCAAACGCATTTACAGAAAAAAATGCGACCAACTACTTTCTGATTACCTGGAGGGTCTACTCTATCCAATGATACCAAAAAACGCATCCTTAGCAAAAAAAAATGCAAATATACATAAATCCTAACTCCATTGGAAGAACACGATTTTTTCGCATTCATTGTCAGTAGTGCGCATCAGGGAGACTAAGGGGAGAAAGAAAATGCCGATTTAATTTTAACTGACAATGAAGTAGTGCTACATAATATTGTGATGATGTTCTCTTTGGCAGGGAGAATGCACCAAAACGCTCAAGAGCTTACAATGACATTGGCCATGCGGTCGCATGGAATGGTGATGCAACGTTTCTCCAAACGTTCGATGTTGGTTCGAACGGGCTGACACCGTAGAATTTAGATTGATTTGAAGGATACGCACAATTTCACCTTTAATCGGTTATCGCTTCTCGGCCTTTTGGCTAAGATCATGTGATAGACTCGCATTCAGATACACTGAAACGCTTATTACATGCGACAACCCCCCTGCCATAGACTCTATGGCGACCGGGGGGGGGGCGGGGGCCAGGAAGAGGCAGATGCCTCAAACCAGCCC
Organism: Ophioderma brevispina; assembly: GCA_023653785.1. Lineage (NCBI taxonomy): Eukaryota > Metazoa > Echinodermata > Ophiuroidea > Amphilepidida > Ophiodermatidae > Ophioderma > Ophioderma brevispina. The sequence goes on from JAMKCH010022110.1 coordinate 7,046, forward strand.
CGAAACGGGTGGACCAGTACATGACGTCAACGTGGAAGAAGATACTACCAGACTACCAATCTACGCAAGCCTACCACACATTCCATTCTACCAAACCCTCAATCACGGACCACCCATTCACCAGACCGAACCAATCCCGCCGAAACAATGACCATGTCTCCTGTCTTCAATCGCCCACCTGTCCGTGACGGTGACTCACAATCATCGCTTCCGACAAGGCCAACTTACTCCAACTCCGCTGCCCACTCGTCGGGTATTTCAAGGCTACGCCCTTGCACCTGCAGCTGGCAGGAATGCCAGCAATTCTACACGTGGGCCTATTAGATCATCACCTGGCCATAGTAACAACTCGCGCCTGGTCCCGTGGACATCTGGCCAACGCCCATCGCGGCCCCGTGGCTCACCAGCTGCTGTTGTTAATGAATATTGTACGAACATGCGTCGACCTCCACCTGCGACTCTACGTTTTCATCTTTTCGTCAGCGGACGGTGGTGATTGAAGACGAACTACTCCCCCAACATGTCATATCCCGCCTTCATGAGGATTAGGATCTAACGGTTAGAATTCTCGTTTGGTTCAGAAAGTAACGGCCCAGTGGCGTAAAAACTCTTAGTGAGCAAGCTGATCGACAGACTCGTCCCTTGATGGTGTCGTTATCAATAACGAGGACGTCGAGGTCAGCCTGGCCTACGAGGTAATGACTGTGTACATGTTTTGGTGTGCCATACGGGTGGACAACGATATTGTCCACCAAATTGCATTCTTTTGGGGTGACCCCAAATCTCCCCCTGGGTTAGGAAATGCCTTACAGACTTTCCACTATTGAGACGAATTGTGCATTGCCGGTGCAATTCCCGATCACATAAAAGTTCTCTCCCCTATCCACCCTGTGGTCGGAGAGACGAGTGTTCAGATCAAGCATAACGGACAGGCTAAGGTTTACTTATTGCCTTTAGGATGTCATTTGATGAGATCTGTGTCCACCGCAAATTTTGTCACATTTGCGGGCTGAGGGGCATTTTTTTCTGAAGCCTGGCCCGGACCGCTCTGGCTGCTGAAAGAACGCTCGTCTTAGGAGTCGTACGTCCTTCCGATTAGTGACGAGGTTCGAGGCTCTTTATCGGCGCCTAGCAGCGGTGAAGGTCAATCTGATACCTCGTTACTGTGGAGGGCGCGGCTCTGAGGCCGACGCGGGTGGTGAGCCCGCCACCATCCACGACAGCCCGACGCGGACGATTCTTTGGTAGCACAGTTCCGAAACACCGAGGATTCCGTACCTGTTGCCCCATTTTTAGATCATCAGGGTCAACGGTAAAACGTCCGCGATCGTCCGCAAACCGAGACGATGCTGGCGGGGATGGGGGTGGTGGTCCCCGACCAGGAGGAGAAAACGGGTCGCCCAAAACTCCCCCTTCCGCCAACGATGATGTTTTTGCTATTGACAATCCCTTTGAGCGTTGGGATATTTAAACTCTGATTTTTGATTGTTTCAATGGCTTCCGTAGCTTTCTTTTTTTCCTTTTAGTCATGGCTCTGTCCGTAGTTTCAATAACTGTAATGGTAATGGCGTGACAGACCCAAAGTTTAAAAAAATTTTTCTTCTCGTTTTTTAATTTGCGGAAATTCCGATATTATTTGTTTAAAGGAAACTTTTAGGGATAATAATTTTCATCAATTACCCAATTCTTTTGTTAAGTTTCAATGGGACGGGGATATCTTTTTTTCGAATTCCGCGCAGTATCACGCAAAGGTGTTGCAAAATTTAGTTCGTAAGGATTCGGATATTAATTTTACATCTTCAAACGTTTGGGAAGAATGAAGAGCTCTGGAATAGTCAATTTGAACATAGACGACCAATGTTTTCACACGGTTTTTAATGTCTATGCTCCAAATATTTTAAAACCGGCGGTTTTTTTTTCGTTGCGTTAAACAATTTATTGTGGTCAATCTTTTTGTTCTGATGTAAGTCTTTGCTGGGGATTTCAATGTGGCTTCTGAATCAATTGACAAATCTTCACATTTGTACGCTGATCCGTCGCAGTCGGAGTATTTAGGCATTGTGCGGGACAAATATCCTGCACGATGTCTGGCGGGAACAATCCTTCCTCCGTGAATACTCCTGGCGACGGATTATCCAAGGTCGATTGGATTCAGGTCCGCTTGACAAAATTTTTAGGTTTCACCTTCCTTTTCTGATTTTTGTTTAAAATCCTCATGCCATGTCCCCTTTCATTCACCTGGGAGTGACCACGACTTTGGTTTTTCTTTTTCAAGTTGGTATTTTAATTCGGGTCGCCCGGGGGGAGGGGATATGCATTTCAATAAACATTATTAAATGATAGGATTTTTGTTTGGATGTTAAAATTTGCATTGATTTTAATGAAGTTAAGCCTATTTGGATTCTATATTTTTGTTGGTATGAAGACCTGAAATTTCGTTTAAAAAATATTTCTTTAAAACATGCCAAGCGTATCTCTAAACAGAAGAAGAAATCAAAATCTCTTTTAGTTCGTCGTATCAAATATGAGTAGAGAAAAGCTTTCTAAATTTCCAAATTATGATTTAACCACACCTTGGTTAAAAATTACGAATAGAATTAAAATCATTTGAAGAAGAGAATGTGAGGGGCCTTAGTTATGGTGCGTAAAATTAAAGACTTGAGTTAGGAGAATCCACCAAAATATTTTTTTAGTTTAGAGCAGCCATAGGCACAAAGCTTCAGTAATTATAATTTAATTGGTGAAAATGATACTTTATCTATTTCAAAAAGTGAACCTCGTTAAGAAGAGTTTTAATTTTTATCCAATATCTTCACGGATGAACCTTGTGATTTATCTATTAGGATTCTTTTATTGATAATATTCACTAGTTTAAGTTCTGATGATACGATTCTTTGTAATAGTCCTCTTACTTTAGAAGATCTGCGGGAAGGCCCTTTTCAATTCACATGGACTCCAATAAAAGTCCTGGTTTGGATGGCCTTACCGCAAATTCTTTAATTCTTTTTTGATGATTTAGGCCTCCCTTCTTTTGAGGGTGGCTAGGCATGTTTGTTTTTGACGAGTTTTCATCTGCCTCTGTCCGTGTCCTCAGGGAGTTCATCACCCTTGTTCCGAAAAAGGGTGATAAGTCCTCCCCTCAAAAGTTGGAGGCCTATTTCGCTTTAAATTCGAGTACAAAATTATTTCGAATGGCGTAGCTGATCGTTAACCAAGGTAATGCCATCTATTATTTTCCGTCCGATCAGACTTGTTTGGCGTGCCCGGGTCGCGAACATTGCCTGACATTCGTAGCGATGCGCGAACTTTGGTGGGCTAACATCTCTGATCGGGAATTGGCAGGTTTTTTGGTTAAGTTTCAGCAAAAGCTTTCGAGAAGACGCGTTTAATCATATTAATTGTACAAGGTTCTATCCCAATTTGGCTTTCCAGAGTATTTTATTCGTGGAATCGTCTGTTTTATTACTGTGCTAAACATTGTTAAAATTTAATGTTTTTTGTCTGAATTTTTTTCCAATTTTGAGGGGAATTCGTCAAGGATGTCCCCTCAGCGCTTTATTTTATGTTTTGACGGCCGAGCCGCTCATAAATGTCATTGTTAACCATTCTCAAATCAAGGTTTTGACATTTCTGGCGCTCGTGCCCTTTTTATTTCAGCACGCAGATCGATACCACCATTTTTGTTCAAGATTTTATTACGTCAAGTGCGTGTTTGATTGTTTTAATTTATATAATAATAGCGTCAGTCCTCAAAGGTCCCAACCTTGAGAGTCTGGGGTCCTGCCCTGGGCAACCATGGCACTGCACCTCCGGGGGGGGCTACCAGTTAAAGTCATTACTGGCCCCCACTTAGTTGCTTGGTCTTTTTATCGGTGATGACCCGGTTTGCCTGTGAGCGGGACAACTGGGTTCGCAAGGTTGACAAATGTAGTGATTATTATTAACCCTGAAGCCAGATCCTTAACCGCTAAAAGGAAAGTCCTTATGTCAATTCCTCCCTAATGTAATCCAATCTTTTAATGTTAAATGACAAATGTACTGACACGATATAACACAATTGGTGTTGAGTTGTCGTGTAAAAAACTTTAATACTCCACTTCATCTCACTAATTGTATCCCGTATTATATACATATTAAAACCTAGTTACCTGCCACAATTGGTTATCCCTAAATTAAAAGCCGCTATTTTAAGTTTCATTTGGCACGGTAAGAAAACATCGTATTAAGTATGAAATTTTAATTAATTCTGTTGACGGTCCGGGGGTTTCTTGGACTGCTCGACATCAATAGAATGCGAGATTCACTCAGGTGTAACTTTAGCGTGCATCTCTTTGATTAGAGCGGCCCTTGAAAACCGGTTCCAGGCTCTTATGATTTATAACTTAGATAATTATAACAATCATGTCTGGGGTACTGAATTTTTTCGTGTAGTTTGTGTCTTCTAATTTGAACTTTTCCAAGTTACCCAAATTTTATCTTAATTGTTAAGAGCTTGGATGAGGGTTGGACTGCCGTCGACTGTCGGCTCCTTTGTGTTACGTCTGAGTTTTAGGCAGCACTCTTTCCAACTCCTTTTATTGTTAATGTTGGTAAACCTTTATTCATTCTTACTTCATTATCACTGGATTTTAAGCTTTAGTGATATTATTTACGAGTATGTTCCGGGGTTTTTAACTTGCGATTCTTTTATGGATTCCTTTTTAGTGACTGTTCTAATCGCCATTCTTTGACCCAATTTTTAAAATAAAATAATTTCCTGCCTTTCCTGCAATGGAATAAAGCCATCACTTCGCGTGCTTTAGCTGACGCTCCTTCGGATGGAGGCTAGTCTTCATTTTTTTGTCTCTGAGGAGCCTTTGATCTCCGTCAGAGCTATACTCGTTATTTTAATCATTTTTCAGAAGCACAAGAAAGTGCCTCTGAAATCCCGGCCGTCTTATTTCTGGAGGGCGTTTTTTTGGGAATGAAAGCCTAAAATCCCTTTAAGTCTTGTTTTGGGTGGTTTAAAAGAAACTATATGGTCAAATTGATCTTCTTTTTGTGTCACATTGTTTTATACCAATCGAAAGTTGCTTACTTTCAATCTAATTGATGATTCCAGCTGTGTCTTTTTGCCATAATACTGGTTGAATCATGTTTTTCCATTTGTTTATTGATTCCCTTATGTTTTGCTGATCTTTTACTATTAGTTTCGGGATGTCAAAAACTGTTTTTGGGGAAATTTTTTATTTTTTTTATTTTTTTTATTCTTTTTGTGTTATTTGGTAAGGTCCGCAGTCTAAAAAAGATTCTCACAGCTTGGTTTAATTTATTTTATTTACCTACCGTTCTGCTAATTGACATTCTCGCAAGTGGGCTAAAAATAATCACCACATTTCCTGTCCGTAGGAGTTTCAGACTTTTTTTGCCAAACGATTACAGCTTGAGTTTCATCAAAAATTTAATTGGTCCAATACCCTTGATTCTTTTTTGATTTGTATGGCGTGTGCGAAGGCTTGGTCTATCCCCACGTCTGATGGTTTTTGAGTAGCCTACAAACAATTTAATCAAAAGCTATGTCCTGGGAATCGTCGGATGGGGGCGTGGTCGTTGTGGTACCCTTTGTCCGTGGTATGTACCCTGCCCCCGTCCCGACTCCCGGTGCTTTCCCATTCGCGTGGCTAATTTTTTACTTTTTTTATATATTTTCTAATTTTTGCTGTTTATATTATTTGTTAGTATATTAGGTCAGTGTACTCAGAATTTTTTCTCATCATTGTACACCGTGCTGTTGGATACTTTTGTACCTTTTTTGTGTATTGTATTTTATTGTGTTTTTGATATCAGTCATAGTTATTTGTATATTTTTTAAAAATATGGGTTTAAATGATTTCTATCCTACCTTTTCATATTGAATGCCGCCAAGGATGAACATTCCTGCTTGCTTTGTGTCATCTGAGCTCTCGTTTCTATAGCGGTTTGTTCGTCTCTTGGCCTTTAATCTTGCTGTATTAGTTGCCGTATTCATTGTAGTAAGCTGTATAGCCTTCTTTTGTAAGACCCGCCATGGTCCATTACCCTGTCTGATCCTGTCGTTTCTCGCTGTAGTGATTCTCTTTTCACCAGTCTTTTCATGTGTCCGTGTTATTTGTCTTTTATAAGGTTATAATTGGTTCGTTCTTTCTGTTAAGTTTTCAACTGCCTTGTTATCTTGCTCTGTGGGTTGTTTTTTATGTGGTCAGTCCCAATGTTGTTTTTCTGACTGACTGCACTCACTGCTTCTACGTACTGTCCTCCACGTGCGTGTTTGTGAGGCTGTTTACTGTGGTCAGTCGTTTTTCCGTTGTCTTTTGTTTCACTATTGCGCTATTTTTGACTGGTTTTGAACCTTTGCCCCGTTCAATTGTCCTGCTTTGTTGAGTGGCGCTGGTGAGTGGGAAGACTTAGTTAGTGGCGTGTTCTCCTTGGCTTCCCAATGATGAATGGGGCATGCTTTGTTTTTTATTGTGTTGGTTTTTGTTTGTATGTCCTTGTGTTTTTATGGCTTGTATTGTGCTTAATGATCTGTTTTCTATTTTTAGTGGATCTTTTGGGTAATGTTCCTGTGTCCTCATCTGTTATTGGGCATCTCTCTATTTTGATGTTAGTCATCCTGATTTTGACTTTTTAGTTTTTTGATGGGTGGAATGTGCATGAATTTATGTCATTATGTACGGTAATTGTTTTGTCTTTGCTTATAATATAGAACCACCTGTTTTCATTATAAATGGGTTTTTTATTTATATTAATGTCATTCATTTTTATATTTTCTAGTAGTTTTGTACTCCATCCGTGGAAGTCACTCGGGGTTGGTGGTGGGGGTGTGTGTTGATGCCTTTCAATTGGCGGCACATTTCCTCAGTACCATGCCTGGGTGCTTCCCGGTTTTTGATCTGTACGTTATTTTTATTGCTTCTATTTTGCTTAAAAGTTCACTTATATAATCTCGTGCTATTGCTCATATTAGGTATCCTTGGTAAAATTATATTTCTAGCCGGGGATCACCTGGGCATGGCATTTGGGGTGTGGGCTGAGTTAGTTGAATCAGTTCAATGTCCCTTGTGCCAATGGCTTGGGTGCTTCCCGGTTGCTCGCTTTTGTTATCTTGTCATTCTGTTTTATTTTTTTGTATTTAATCCATTTTTCCTAATCCGATTATATTTCTGCTGTTTTATTATCTTGTACTATTTAGGATTTTCAGCCGGGCATCACCCTAGGTTTTGGGTGGCGGGGGCGTTGCCCTGTTCCTTTCGGAACAGTGCGCGTGGCTCCGGTTGTCACGCCTGGGTGCTTCCCGGTTTTGAGCTTTTCTGTATTCTCCTTGCTTTGTATCCATTATCTTTATGCTTTGTCCAGTCCGTTTTATTGCTTTATTGTTTAAATGGCCATATCATTTTGTAACTTAGCCGTGAATCATCCGAGTTTGGCGGCGGAGGGCGTGCTGTTTACTTCTGAACAGTGCGCGTGGCTCCGGTGTCCACACCTGGGGTGCTTCCCGGTTGCTGTCTTTTAATGAGTGTGCTCTCTTGTATTGATTCATTGCTTTGTATCCATCATCTTTATGCTTTGTTGTAAGCCTTTTCATTTTTTGAAAATTGTAATTGCTTTTTGTTTTAAATGGCTTTATCATTTTGTAACTTAGCCGTGACATCACCCGGTTTGTGGCGGCGGAGGGCGTGCTGTTTACTTCTGAACAGTGCGCGTGGCTCCGTGTCACACTGGGTGCTTCCCGGTTGCTTTTTTTCAATATGAGTCAATTCTTTTGTAGTGATTTCCTGCTCTGGTATCCATTTTCTTCTTGCCTTTTTTAAGCTTTTTCAACTTTTTTATAGTATGGCTTTGTTTTAAATGGCCATATCATTTTGTATTTAGCCGGAATTGCCGGGTTTTGGCGGCGGAGGGCGTGCTGTTTCTTTGTTAACAGTGGCGCGTGGCTCCGGCGTCACACCTGGGTGATTCACGGTTGCCGTTTTTAATATTATGCTCTGTACTATCCATTTTTAAGCTGTTTGAAGCTTATCTTATTTGTGTTTTCATTGTATGGCTTTATTTTAAATTTTAGCTAAGCGATTTGGTTTGTTTAATTAGCCGGGTAATCCTTTCCGCCTTGGCGTCGGTGGGCGTGCTGTTATCATTTGTTTCAGTTCGCGTGATCCCGATGCCACACTTGGGTGCTTCCCGGTTGCATGCCTTTTTTAATTGTAATTTTAAGTTAATCATCAGCCTTATGTCATTGTATATTTATTGATTGATGTTTTTGTTTATCTTTTTTGGGTCTTGTAAATTAATCGAGAATCACTGGGCATGCAGTGGTGGTGTTTTCTGTTTTAGTTGGAATCAGTGCACGGGCCCCCTGTGCCATGCTTGGGTTCTTCCTGGTTGCTGTAATATGTATCTATTTTGGTGCTGGCTATATTGCTGTTTATTGGCAAGTGTTCTATATGTATTGTATGTTTTTTGTGTTGGTTTTCAATTCTCTTCATTGATATCGCTGGCTCAAAATGCTTGTAGATTAGCCTGGAATCGCCTGGGTATGGCATTGGGGGTGTGTGTTGATATGATTGAATCGGTACACGTGCCCCCGGGGCCATGCCTGGGTGATTCCCGTGGGCTTTTGCTTCATTGTTTGGTCAATTATTTTCTGCTAATTTTAAAATAATTGTTCTTGTTTTTAAGTTGTGTCATTTAATTTTGTATATTGGCCGGGAATCACCTGGGCGTGGCATGGTGTGTTTGTGCTGGTTTATTATTTCATTGCACATGGCCCCCTGTGCCATGTTTTGGTGCTTCCCTGTTGTTTTTTTTTGTTTTTATGATCTGTATTTATTCTCTGGCCTATTTAAAATATTTGTAACTTGTTTAAAGGTTTTGTTTAATTTATTAGTTATATTCGCCGGGACTCTCCTGGGCAAGGCATTGGGGGTGTGTGCTGCTGTCTTGTTTCAGTACATATGTCCCCCGGTGCCATGCTTGAGTGCTTCCCGGTTGCTTCCTTTCAAATTTTGTAATTATTTCTATTATAATTATTTTGGTCTGATTTGTTATGCCAGTTTATTTGTATATTAGCCCGGAATCTCTTTGGCCTGGCATTGGGGGTGTGTGCTGTGGTTAGTGTTTCAGTACATATGTCCCCTGGTGCCATGCTTGGAGTGCTTCCCGGTTTCGTTCCTTTAAATATTGTAATTGTTCCTTATGTTACAATAATTGGTTTTGATTGATAGTTTTGTTAGAGTAGTGTTGTATATACCGGAATCCACCTGGGCATGGGTTGGGGGTGGTGTGCTGTGGTTATTGTTTCAGTACATATGTCCCCGTGCCATGCTGCGTGCTTCCCGGCTGCTTCCCTTTTAAATATTGTAATATTCTTATGTATAATATTTGTCTGATTTTGTTTATGCCAGTTTAATTTGTAATATTAGCCGGGAATCACCTGGGCATGCATTGGGGGTGGGTGCTGTGGCTATTTTTTCAGTGCATATGTCCCCCGGTGCTATGCTTGAGTGCTTCCCGGTTGCTTCTCTTAAATATTGTAAATTATTCCTATGTCCATATTTGTTCTGATTTGATATGCCCCAGTTTATTTGTATATTAGTCCGGGAATTTCTTGGGCATGGCATTGGGGGTGTGTGCTTGTTGTTTGTGTGTCCCTCAGTAAAATATGTCCCCCGGTGCCATGTTTGAGTGCTTCCCGGTTGCTTCCTTTAAATGTGTCTATTTTACTTTATGTACAATATTTGTTCTGATTTGATTGCCATTTTGTATTTTGTATATTAGCCGGGAATCAGCTGGGGGGGCAGGCATTGGGGGTGTGTGGGCTGTTGTTGTTTGTTTCAGTGCATATGTCCCCCGGTGCTATGCTTGAGTGCTTCCCGGCTGCTTCGATAACCCTGGCATAATTTGGATAGAGATTGATACTATCAAACCCTATCAAATGAAAATCGATTTTTTTTGAATTGGGACCCGAATTCAATTAAGGTTTTTTTATAGAGTTTGATTTAGAAAAACTATCAATTTCTAACAAACAGCCACAAAAGATTTGTAGATTTTTGACAGACACCATGGAATAATTAACAATTTATCATCTTAGGACCTATCAAACCCTAATCAAATTTGATTTCACATAAGTTTTGATAGAATCTGTTGACAAATTCAAACCCTATCAAATACTTCTGCTGGGGATTGATATTTGTCAAGGCATTATTCCTATCAAGATACCTATCAAATAATATTTTGAAAGATTTTCCACAGCTTGCTGATTCAAAACACTATCAATAGTTTTTTCACTGGTGGCTGCATTGTACTGGAGCGTTATTCCTATCAAAACACTATCCAACATTTTTTTGATAGGGGTGTGATGAGACCCTCATCAAGAAAGAAGCTTCGAAAACCCTATCAAATACCTTCTGCTGGTGGCTGCATCATAGAGGGAGCGTTATTCCTATCAAAACACTATCAAAACATTTATTTGAGAGGGTTCTGTGATGACCCTATCAGACAGCTAATTCCAAAAACCCTATCAAATACTTCTGCTGTTGGCTGCACCGTTAGCTGGAGCGTTATTTACTCAAACACTATAAAACATTATTTGATAGGGTTTGATAGGACCACTCATCAAGAAGCTATTCAAAACCTATCAAAATTCTGTGGTGCTGATCGTAGCTGGAGGTGATTCTATAAAAACCATCAAACATTATTTGAAGGGTTGTGATAGACCCTCCTCACGAAGCTATCAAAAAACCCTATCAAATACTTCTGCTGGTGGCTGCATCGTAGCTGGAGCCTTATTCCTATCCAAAACACTTATCAAACATTTTTTGATTAGAAACCCCCCTCATCAAGAAGCTATCAAAACCCTATCAAATACTTCTGCTGGTGGCTGCAGCTTGGTAGCTGGAGCGTTATTCCTATCAAAACACTATCAAAACATTTTGTGATGACCCTCATCAAAGAAGCTTCAAAACCCTATCAAATACTTCTGCTGGTGGCTGCCTCGTAGCTGGAGCTTTATTCATATCAAAACACTATCACCCATTACTTCTGTGGTGGACGGCTTAGCTAGATTCATTATTCCTATCAAAACACTATCAACATTATGGGTTTTGAGGGATGAATTTAGTATTCTGCCACCACTTAAATTCTGTACCTTTTAACATGCGGTTTAGTCCGTTAACGTTGCCGAATTTCGTAGCCTGTGGCAGAATACTATATTCTTTCCGGGTTTTTGAGACCCACACGAGCAAGCTACCAAAACCCTAATACTTTTGCTGGGTGTCTGGATTACTTTGCTGAGGTCATTTATTCTATCAAGAACACCTATCAATATTATTGGATAGGTTGGATAGATATTTTTCAGCATTGATCAAGATTACAAAACCGTATCAAATATTCATTTAAATTGCTAATGCTAATTCATTCCCAGAATATATGATTTTGATTATCTGCAATAACTCATGAACAAAGTCAGAAAGATTATCACTATATCAGACAAAATGGTGGAACTGACAACCCAGTTTAACTGTGGCAAATCCCGTGAATATTGGTAAAAAGGGATCCAGCCTATAAAATCTGTCATATATCTATTTTTTTCACAAGAACTTAGAAAACATTGCAGATTATGAAACATAAACTACGCCATAGTGTTTTGGATAAGAGAAGATATCAGTAGCTTCCCACAATGCATTGCTCCCAATTGATTGTTTTGTTCATGTCCTTATGCGAGTCCTTTAGAGTTGAAGCATGGCTAAAGTAAAGCACGGAATCACAACCCCGCTTTTTAGAATTTTTTCATCTCTCCTAATTCACATGACTACCTTTCACAAAAAATTTCCACTGGAAGCAATGCATTGGTGGGAAGTTACTGATATCTTCTCTTTGTTTGATAGGCGACATGGTTAAGGCCAAGGACATTTGATTCTTAGTTTCCTGTTGGGCGGCATCCCCCAAAAGATTTGCTGCTGTGGCAAAATATATTCTTATTTGTGAAAATGTTTTTTTTCTTGAAAACTTGATAATAAAAACACATTTTCAGTTGCTCAAATATTCAAGCATCCCTTCCTGTTCATTTTTAAGCAGTTCCTTGAGGGGTGGATCACAGCATACCTTAATAATGAATTTTCCCCCCAGAATTTTGTCCCGATTGCTAAGTACCTGTGCAAAAATGCTTGAATTGATTTTTAAAAGTTTTGAGAATAAAACTTCCAAATACCGCCTGTTTTTGTTAATTAGAACTTGTAAACTTTTTTTTATATACAATATACTTTTTAAGTAGTGTAATTCCGATGTCTTTAATGTATAATGAATTGAGAGCAAGATATGAAATGACCCAGTAAATAATGAATAAAATTTTTTTTATTCATTTTGTATAATTGTTGCCTTTTAAAAATCTCCAACAGGAAACTAAAATCAACTTCCATTGTCCTTAAATTTTTACCACTCCCGTAGGGATGAAAAGGTATTTCTTTAACTTGGCATATAAATCCAGCAAAAAAGGGGCATGGTGTACCCCTGTGGGAGATTGTAACCTCGCGTTTAGGGTACTGTTTGCCGTGGTGCAACTTTACCAAACAAAAATCCCCGGTTCGAATCCCGATGGGGTCACTTGCTGGGATTTATTCGGGTGTCTCAATTTTTGGATGAATCTGTATACGAGCTATTGGTTAAATACAGAATATCGCTCTCCTCCCATGGTTTCATTGGAACTGGTGCAATGATCATGAAAGCATCCATCCTTCCGAGGGGGATGTTTAAGCCATCGTCCCCGTGTACAGAGATCAACAACTGTTTACAATTACAATCACATTCAGTGTCCAATAGATTGTTGTAAACCCCTGACTGTTTTTCCTAATCCATCGCCTTCTCAAATGCGGGCCATGTTAGGAGCATCCGTAATCATGGATACACGCGGCCCCAGAATCAGCGTAACTCGTGAATAAATCTTACAACCACCACAAGCCAATACAATGACTTGTGGATAAGAGAGAGATGGTTACCCTGGTACAGGGGAAGAAGATTATTAAAGCAATTTTTTTTTTTCAAGTGTTTTAATTATTATTTTTAAATATTACTAACATAACAGACAAATATACTTTTTTGGGCCACGGGGGCTATTTGAGCAAATTCTGCCAAAAAGTATAGCCCTCGTAGTGCATTTTTACCATAGGCCAAAATTTCTCACAGGGGGTATTTTGTGAAAACTGAGGGCTAACGCCCAGCCCTCATTTATGTTGCCCCTGCTAATACATACTAGTTTAGTAAAGATAGTTTTTTTTCATTATAAATTAATTATATTAACGGAAAAAGGTGGATAATTTTTTATGATTCTTAATTATGGAATTAATTGTTCTCATTATTTCTTCAAAGATGAGTAAATGAAACACAACTAATTCGTAATAAAAATAAACATTAAGGAAGAAATATCATTTTAAATAATGAATAATCTTAGAACACAATTAAAATTTAGTAAAGGTGAATAATTATTTAATATAATAGAATAAGGGAGATCACAGATTTTTTTAGTTGATCAGTTGACCTCAAGTGGAAAGAATTTTTGAAAGCATTTTTGGTTTTTTGGAGGTGTGCCCAAAAATGTAAAGTGTACTTTGGAGACATGTTCCCTAGTTGACTGTTTATGCATAATAATTTATAATATAACAATTATAGAATGAAATATGTATAATGCAGCCTGTTCATAAGGTAGGGGTCTTTTTGCTGAAGCCGTTTATTAGTTTTTTTAGTGGGCATAGCCAATTATAGTCCGTGTCGCTACCGTCTGTGCAGTGGCATAACATTTACACCCGCATCAAGAAATGCAGTCTTTATTCACCGCACGTAAAAAAGCGCCATCGCTTCAAGTCAGCGAGAGCGATTATTCCTTCGATCAACAAATCTCGCTCTGACGTCACTGCCCGGAGGTAGAGACATGGCTTATAATATTTTCAAAACGAATTTAAACAAACAAATGACCCCTTTAAAGCGTCCTAATGGGTCCATCACATGTAACCTGGTGGCTGGCAGCACTTTCTCATATTTGCCTTTGCCTAGTATAAATGCGTGTCACTGGCATTAGGAAATGCATTTTGGGAATGTTAACGCGTCAGTGTACTTTTTTTCTCATGCATACATCATGTACATTGTATTTTGCTCAACGTTGTCATTTTCCATGTGAAAAGGTCTATTTCGTAGGGTATACTGATAATAATCGTTGAACTGATTCAACAATCACGGAAAGAATTTTTGTATTGGTGGCCACCACCCTTATGCCTGATGATCATACTAGATAGTCTTAACTTTTAATATGGCGTTTTTGTTATCAGAGACTATCTAGTCAGGACGAGTGTGTGGCGTAAAGTGCCATTAAGCCAAGTACACAGTCAGGCTCTGCTCTCTAAATTTCGCCAGCCTGCCAAAGTGGTTAACAAATCTATTGGCAAATAAATGTTATATTGTAGCATTCTTGAGAGTCTTTACAATCATGCATAAATTTTTCAAGATTTGAAATTCCCATTATGAAATTTTCAGAGAGAAGAATTGCACTCTTGGTGTCTACATTGGCATGGCTGGAAAAATGCCAAAATTTCGGGGACACACACAATCAAAATTTACCTTCAAGATTGCAAAAATTTCCCTTCAATTCGTATGTATTTCTTTATGTACATGACCTGCAATTTCCCTCCCAATAGTAAGATTTCCCTGAACCAGGTTCCCCAAGTTCCGCACTTTTCCAGGCTGTACATTGGGCTGCCAATTTGCCAGCCTGTGCCACATGTTGAATCAACTTTTTGTGGAATAAATTGTGGTATGGGTTACAAATTGGTAAGACAATTATTCGACAGACTCTAGAGATGAAGCATTGTATGTCAAAAAGAAAATTAAAAATTTTTTCTTTTTATAGTAAATATACATCTCAAAACTTCTCAAACCTTAAATGGCATTGAAAATCCACAGAACAGTTGTAACTTATGGCACCCAAAGTTATGTCCAAATTTTAAAAGCTGATGCCCCACTGAAGTTACAATTATTGGGAACTACCACCACCCTATGAATGTGGCAGCTCCTCAATCATGTGAACGGAATAAACTGCATGTGAAGAGGTGGTGGCAGAAATACTGGAATTCATCCCCATTATCTGCTGCATTGGTGTGCAACATGCGTGTGTGTGTGGGTGTTGAGTTTGTGCGTTTGCATTGGAGTTGGTCACACTGCCATGGCATGCCATGATAGACATGAGCAGGAAGATGAAAAAAGACCCAATTTTAATATCAAGACTTCAGTCATGTGGCTTTAGCCTAAGCCTTAACTGCTTAATCTTAACCCTTCCCGGACTTTGGGTCAGAAGTAGCCCAGATGAATTTCAAAGTAATATTCAGAACAGCTGCAGCGGGACCTTGAAAATCAGGAACTCATTTTGGCCTTAAACGAAGTCATTTCAAATTACGACTTGATGCTGTTTCACCAAAACCCACAATTGCCAAATCAAACGCGATGTCAGACATCACCTGAATCGGCCCGACTACAGCGGGCATAGCTTATGGCAAGGGAAGTCGACATGTTTTTGTCAAAATTTTAGTGCTAACCTCTTTCAAAACTGCAAAAAAAGAAAAGAAACGCCAATCCAAACCCATACAATCAGTACAAACTGCTGGTTGCCAAGTCCAAGATTTTGATCAAGTCTAGTATTTGTGCACGCGGTGAATTATCCTAGCCGTATGCAGACAATTTCACCGTAAGACATGGAATGTTCAGGGAGATTCGTACGTAAGTAGCTGTAAATAACTCGCGATTTTTCATATTGCTTCAGGACTTATGAAGCCGTGAATTCAAATTTAGCAATCTACAAGAATCAAGGAGGAACCGAGTCAACCAACATTGTATCGCCTATATGGTGGAATTGAATGCAGGAGAGGAAAAGATAGAAACCAAATCGAGTCAAATTCGGCTGTGCTCTGTGCGGTGTGAATCGCGTTCATTGATTGATACCTTGTATTTGCATTGAAAAAATCGCCATTTTTGTTAACCATATGAGTCATTAATTCAGCGGGGGAAAGTCAAAATGGCTAACAAATCTATCATCTGTAGTTTATCCTCATGTACATGATAGAGGAGATCGAGATATACACAGTAATGTTCATGTTGAAGGAGCAGGACTTTTCGTTGAAGAAGGTAAAAAAATAATAAAATAAATATGAAAAATACAGATTATCAATGTAATTAGCGTAATTATGCACAAAGCAGCTGATCCAATTTTTCCCCAGGGTATTAAGCAGAACTCCAACTGGTCCGGGAAAGTGTTCGGGATCAATTCAGTATTCTCGTAATTCTGTCACCGCATCCTTAAGCAAACAGTATAAATGTTGGAGGCTGCCGGGCATTCAATTCATAAAGACTTTAAGGTTGTGGGCTTAACTCTGATCACCAGATCTGATAAAATTCATGGGCACACGCGATATGCCCATGACTTAGCACTCGCCTGATAATGCTGGTACTGTCAAAGCTACGCTTAATTCAAACATTATTAAGAAATTTATTTACGGCCAGGAACGGCCGAGCGCGTGATAGTACCATGGGTCGTGTTGACTCACAACTGATATCATGAAGTGTGTGTGTGTGGATGTGATGACCTGCTCAGAACGAGCGCTAATTGCCGTGGAGTATTTCTTGCCTGTTGGGTTGTCAGCACCAAATAAGAGTCCAATCATATACCAAAATTTCCTTTTTTCATGATGAGATGCATGTACACCTCAGGTTTCCTGCGGTCTTTCCTTTGACAACACAGCCACGAACACCCGTTGTAGCATCCATTTTTCACTTTCAGATTGCAAATACATGAACTTTGACCTCACTCTTATACAGCTCAGTGGCTACGGGACAAGGGTAGGACATGCTCAACCTAACAGCAACAGCAAATTCGAAATGACAACATCCGGGCCGGTAAGGGAGTGCTAGTCTCTTTCAAATACTTAATGGCACCCCTCGGGTTTTTTTTTTTTTTTTATTTATTTATTATTATTATTTTTTTGTATATTCCAATAACGTATAAACATTATGGAGATCAGGTAAAATAATTCATAAATTATATCTACTAGAGGATTTATATAATACTTAGGAATAAATGTTTACCAAAAACTAACGGATGACAATAAAATGACATACCAAATAAAATTTTCCCGCATACGTGGCTAAGAGGTGACTGATACGCTAATAGTTGAAAGTACGGTTAAAAGACTAAGTAAAATAGGGTTTGATAAAATGTACATGTACAAACTTGACTGAAAATATTTCTAAGTCCAATTTGATAGAAAGTGGATAGGGAAACTATACTTTAAATTACTAAGTCCAATTTGATAGAAATTTGATGGAAATATATAATTGTAAAATTACTAGTCACAATTTGATAGAAATTGATAGGAACATATCATTGTGTAAGAATTACAAAAGTCCAAAGTGATAGACAATTTGATAGGAAATATATCATGGAAAAATTTACTAAGTCCAAAATTTTAAGAGAAATTTGATAGCAAAAAGAGCAAGATTGATAGCTATTTGATAGTTATAATCAGCTATATGATAGCTATTTGATTAGCGATCAATTAAAAGATCTAAGTCATATTTGATAGATTTTGAAGATTTGAAGACTTTTTACTAGCAAATTTCTATCAAAACCTGGTTTGATAGAGTTTTGATATATCAAATCTCTCTTATCAAATGCAATTTTGATTAGAGTTTTCATCACATTTGATACATTTGATGAAAAATTTCTGCAAGGGAAAGATGTTCTGTAATTATGCTTCGTTTTTTTGTAATAAATTTTACAATTTTGTGGTTTTTATTAGTCAAGTCTGTTTTTTTTTTGTAATAGTGGGAATCACCTGAGGTATGGATTGGGGGTTGGGTGCTGTTGTGTTGTTTCAGTGCATATGTCCCCCGGTGCAATGTTTGGGTGCTTCCGATTGCGTTCTTTAAAAAATTGTATATTCTGCTATTGGTCATTTTTATGCTATTATGTACAATAATTGTTTTGGTTTGCTAGTTGTGCCAGATTATTTGTATATTAGCCGGGAATCATCTGGGGCATGGCATGGGGGTGTGTGCTGTTTGTTGTTTCAGTCATATGTTCCCCCGGGCCAGTTTTGGTTGCGGTCCCGGTTGTTTCTTAAATATTTTCTTGTAATTTTCGTTATCAAATAAATTTTAATTAATGGTTTATTATTTGAGTCTGTTTTTTTTTTTTTATTAGCTGGGAATCATCTGGGTATGGCATTGGGGGTGTGTGTGTTGATATGATTGAATCAGTAAACGTGTCCCCCGTGCCATGCCTGGGTGCTTCCCGGGTGTGGCGATTTGTTGGAATTTGGACTTCCTGTAACAATTGTTTTTTCTTGCTTTATTTTTCACTGTTGTTTAAATTAGGTTTTTAAGCTTCTGTAAATTATTCTCCTTGTATTTTTCTCAATCATTGTTTTGGTTTTTATGGGCTTTTTTTGCATGATTTTTTTTGGGGTGTATGGGCCGGTACTCGCTGGGGTAATGGCATCGGGGGTTTGTGCTGATATTATTTAATCAGTACGCATGTCCCCCGATGCCTTGCCCCAGTTTTCTTCCCGATGTGTGCTGGTACATATGTTTTTTTTTATTTTGAGAGTTTCTTTGGTCGTTGCATTGCAGTCGTGCCGGGAGGGCCGCCTGGTGGAGGTGGCCGATGTTTCGGTGTCGGTCACCTCTTTTCGCGGGTGTCTTCTGGTGAATGCAGGGCCGCGTACTTTAGACAGCTCTCCTTTGTCATTTGATGTATTAATGTTATAAATGTCAAGGCCACTTTGTATAGGTATCATAGATTAAGCTGGTTTATTTTTTTTGATGTTATTTTTTATGTCAGGTGTCATTTGTCTTCTGTCGTCTTTTTATGTTTTGTGTTTTGCTTTTTCTGACCTATTTTGATTTTACTTTGTCTGGGCTTTACGGGGGATGGCGGTCGGCTCACACCTTCTGGATGAACGCCTCCTTGTCCCCCGATGTAGTCTTGACACTTTATTTTTTATTTTGTTTGTTGATTTTTGTAGTTTTGCTTTGTCTGGACTTACTGGGGATGGTGGTCGGTTCACCCTTCTGGATGGCTCGGCCCCCTTGTCCCCTGGTGTAGCCTTGGCACTTATTTTTATGTTTTATTTTTGGATGACGACTCGTTCGCTATTCCCTTATCTGTAATTGTTGTTCATTTTGTCTATTACCTGATCATTTCCGTGTTTATTTTTTCGGCTGCTTTTCGCGATTTCTATTTTGGGGCCTTTTTTTGTATTTTTTGCCACCATTTTTAAGATTTTGCGTTAAGCAGTCAATGTTCCTGTTTCGTGATGTTGTCAATACTCCAGGCTTATTTAAGTGCAATATTCTTATTTTTATTAGATGATACCTTGTAACACAGTTATATTGCAATATTATTTTTTGTAAAATTGTATGTATTTGTATAGTTTGCGTATTGTAAAGGTAGTATTTGTATTAAGTGAGTATTAATTGTATAGTATATTGTAATGTTAAGTGTGTTTTTGTATAAGGTAAATTGTTTAAATCTGTCTATTGTTGTATTGATTTTGTGGCGAAGGGCACCCCGGTGGTGGGTGTCCTCTTTTAATAAAAAAAAAAAAAATCATGTGTAGTATCTGTTCTTTTCAGCTTAATATCTGAAACGTCGCTCAATGAGCGGCTTGTATATTAAACTGATTTTTGCAACAGGGCTACGGACCCAAAGCTTGCTTTGGCCTGGCCACGGGTTGGCTCGGTATTGCACTACTTCCGAGAACGGCCCACACCACAATCAAATCAAAAGTAAGAACTAACAAACTGTCCCAATAAATGAACACGCTCTACCAAAAAAGCACCTCCCCTCGATATGGTGTCATCACAGCGCGATTGATTACTTCCCCGGCAAGCATTTTAAGCTTGCGCCTACAGGTTGTTCGTCAATAGTAGTCCCCTTCTTTTTGGCCCCAAAACCCTCTTGGTTTGTAGAAATTACCAATAGGAGCAATGTTTTTAGCTTCAATATTGAATCGGTGGTGTGTTCTCGTCCAGAAAAGCTGACATGGAGAGGCGTTTTGTTTGTAAGATGGCGATGTAGTGATTTTGCAGGTGAGGCGGCTTCAAGCCGGAAACCCTCACGGAGTGCGTGCACCAAAAGTGAGTCATTGGAAAGAACACGATTTTCGCATTCATTGTCAGTAATGCGCCATCAGGAGACTAGGGGAGAAAGAAAAAGCCGTTAATTTTAACTGCAATGAAGTGCTAATAATATTGTGATGATTTTCTCTTTTCAGGGAGAAATGCACCAAACGCTCAAGCTGCTGCAATTGACATGGCCATGCGGTCGCATGGAATGGTGCAACGTTTCTCCAACGTTACGATGTTGGTCGTCGAACGTGGCTGACACCGCATAATTTAGATTGATGTTGAAGATACGCACAATTTCACCTTTAATCGTTATCGCTTCTCGGCCTTTTGGCTAAGATCTGACAAAGTTTTTGATCTTGAAGCAGCTTCAGCCTCCCCCATGGCTTCCACACGTGGGGGAGGTCACTCATTACGTGGATCGGATTCCTATCCAACTCCTGCTCAACGACATCAATCTAATGGAAGACATCAACCTAACTCCCGTCAATCCCCTCGTTCACCTATGACAAACAGAAGAGGGTGCTCCAGAGGTGTTCGCGAACAACCTGGGCGGCAACACCTGGATCACACATTCTACATTATGGATAACAACATTTCTCACCGTGACGTAATCTTTGGAATTTCCCGTGAATGTGGTAGCGGCTCCATACTGGGTGTTGTCAAAAGCAACGGGACTTGGCAGATTACTGTGGTAAATACGGTAAATGTGGAGAATTTGGCTGAGTCAGGCGTGGAGATCAACGGTACGGACGTAGAAGTACGACTCACTTCGCGCAACCTGTTGACCGTCTCCTTTTTTGGAGTGCCTTACTTTGTTGGTAACGACGATTTAACCAAGAAGTTGCAAGACTTCGGTGTCACGCAGAAGGGACCATGGGTCCGTAAGACTTACGATGACTTTCCGGACATTGAGAGCGGGACTGTTTTCACTCGTGTTGAACTTCCTCCAAATGTCAAGTCGCTCCCTTATGCTACGCGTATCAAGGACGTCAACATATTCATCAAGCCAGGGCCAGACAGATGAAGGTCTGCTTAGTCCTGACCATTGATTGATGGATCATGCACTCTTTTGAGGAGACGTAGAGTTTGTGAGGTGTGCGGCATCTTTGGGCACGTTTCGGCAGATTGCCCTGATCGTTTTTCTGATTCACCCCAATATAGTGATGATTCTGATGGTGATGATAATGATGATGATGTTGTCAATGATGACGACAATGATGATGATGTTGTCAATGATGACGACAATGATGATGATGTTGTCAATGATGACGACAATGATGATGATGTTGTCAATGATGATGACAATGATGATGTTGATGATGTTGATTGAAGTGAAGATGATGATGATGATTATGTGCCTGAATTTCAACGCGAGGGAGACGGTCATATATCTGATTGGTCGGCTGAAGGGAGTGTTGCCAGTGTACTAGACGGTTAGTAATGATGAAACTCAGGCTGATGATAGTGTTTCGCGTTCAGCTGTTTCGCGTGACACTGTTGCCATGATCTGATGCAGTTTTAACTTCCCGAATTGAGCAGTTAAAAGAACCCATACAACCGATACGATGCTGATGGGGCACCATGGGCTTCCCCCAGTAGGAAAAGAAGAATCAAACATCAGAACTTCAACCCTGCTGCTGGTGACCAAATTGAATCTTCAAACAGGTTTGACATGTTGTAATTGAGATCAAGATGATAAATTGATTAATTTTTTTATGTCCTCATGGCTTCCATGGCTCTCTCTTTTTTGCCTTTTTTGATGGCCTTTTCTTTGGTCTCCATTAATTGTAATGGTCTTCGTTCTGTTCCAAAACTTGAAAAAATGTTTTTACTTTTTTATTTTTTTTATTTTTTTTATTGTTTTCTTGTTTTTTGGTTTTTGTGGTTGTTTGGTTTTTGGGTTTTGTGTTAAAACTAAATGGGATGGGGACATTTATTTTTCTAATGCTGGTGATAATCAAAGAGTAAGGGGTGGCTTTTTATTTAAACATGATTTTGATTTTAATATGATTCTATCAATGAAGTTGAAAAAGGGAGAGCCTTTGGAAGTTAAATTTGATTTTGAAGATAATGTGTATAATATTTTAAATGTTTATGCTCCCAATGGTTTTTGTCAAAGGAAAGAGTTTATTCTGAATATTAATGATATGTTAACTTCTCAAAGTAATGATTTTGATCATTTATTAGTTGTTGGTGATTTTAATGTCGTATCCGAATCTAGAGATAAATCCACAAATATGTATAATGATCCCTCCCGTGAGCATTTTTTTGAACTTACTGTTTTTCATAATCTTTTTGACACCTGGCGTCGTAATCATCCTAATGATATTGTTTCACGTGGCGTCGTCATATTAAAAAGAATTTAGTTCAAAGTAGAAGTCTGACAAAATGTATGTTCTAATTTAAGTTCCCATTGCATTTCTAATTCGTCATTATTCATTTTGCTTGGAGCGATCACGATATTGTGTATATTTGCTTTAATTCTTCCAATGTTTCTATTGGTCCTGCCTTTGGCACTTTAATAAAGCTTTCTCATGATCCTGATTTGTGTTCTTCTATATCTAAATGCATTACCAGGCTAAAAGCAATCCCTCTTATCAAGATAATTTTTGGATTGTTTTTGTTAATGATGTTAATTCTGTTAAAGAAGTTTTTAATTCTTTTCAATTATATGGTGAGGCCTCTGGGTCCCCCCAGAGTTAACTTTGATAAGTCCGAGATTATGGCTTTTGGTGATTCTATTCCTTTCCAAATTTCTGGTGTGAATCTTAATTTTTAATTCTGATCAAACTAAAGTTTTAGGTCTTCACATGTCGCACTGAATCACAACAGTGTATCTTGATAATTGGAATCGTATTGTTAATTCTTGTAAAAAAATTTAAATTCCTGGAAACCCAGAGATCTCACCATAAAAGTAAGAGTTTTTAGTTTTGTTAATTCTTTGATTATATCCAGAGTTATTCATGTTTTGAATGTTTCTCATTTACCTACCTGGGTTGTTGAATCTTAATCTTCTATTCTTGATTTTATCTTGTAATGGTAAGAGGCCCAAAATAAAGTATTCCATTCTTTTAGCCCGCATTTTCTAATGGCTGGTCTTTGGTTTGTCTTGTTGAAAATTTTATGAAATGTGCTCTCCGTTGTAAGATGATTAGGAAACTTTTTGATGCTGATAAAGTGCTCAACCCTAGTACTAAATCCCTTATGGAGTATAATCTCTCTTAAGTACAAATCTTATAACTTATGGTGTGATGTTTTTCGTATATCTTTGGATTTAAATCATGTATGTAAGTTACCCCTGTTTTTTATCAGGAGAATTTTTAAAAGCTTGGTGTGATTGGACAAATAGATAATCTGTTGACCTAACTTTGATGCTGAACTTTTAGTTCACCTATTTTTGATAACCCGTTTATTGGGCCTAAATGTTCCCTTGTTTCTGTTGATTCGGGTGTTTTGAGAGTTCGTGAATATTATTTATGATGGAAAGTCCCCGGATTTATCCCTGCCAGCCTGTTTTTTGTATAATCTTTTTTCCAAATGATTTGATTATCCTCTGGTTTTCTGGTATTCTTGATGTTATTTCTAGCAATATGCCCTTGTACCTTGGAGGAGGAAAATTAACAGATTTGCCCTTGCAAAACTTCCAACTCGCGCCTAGTGTGCTTTCGGTCAATTGATCACACTGATTCTACTGCACATTACTACTACTAGTACTCGGAGCATTAATCTTTTTTTTGCGTATACAAAACATTCTTCTCCGGCTGGCCTTGATTACTGGCGGGATCAGTTCGGGTACACTAATTATAAATTTGGAAAATTCCTTTTATTTTATGTTTTGGTGTTTAAAAGAGAATTACTTGGGTCAGATTGATTTTTTTGCGCTAGGTTTTATTTACCAATGATCGTTTATTTAATCTTGGCCATGTGCCATCGCCCATGTGGTACTTTTTGTATGGACAAAATGAAACGCCCTGGCATATTTTTGTTGAATTAACAGGACTCCAGATCTTTTTTACTTTTTGGCCAGAGGACCTTTGTCAAACTATTTTTGTAAAGAATTCGTTTTGATGATTTTTATTGAAAAATATTCTTTTTGGTTTTTCATGCGTTTCCAAAAATATTCGCAATTTGATTAATTTTGTACTTGGCTAATTATAGAAATCTCAATTTGGTCGGCCCGTGGGTGGATTAAAAAAAAGTCAAAATATTTGTTACGCCGTATTTTTAGGCAAGTTTATAAACAAGAGCTTGAGTTGGATTCCGATCATGTTTTCGTTCAAATTCCATCGTCCCACCATTTTTGAGATTTGGGGTATTGGCGAGCCCTTGTGTTCCAAGTTAATGATGGTTTCGCCTTAGCTTTTTAGCTAATTGCTGGATTTCGTTTCGCCATGTTTGCCTTTTGTTTATTGTTTGCTCTAATCAGTGTCATTTGATGTATTTGTCATTTTTTTTCATTTATTTGCATCTTTGCCGCAAAAACCCTCTTGTTTGTAGAAATTAACCATATGAAGCAATGTTTTTACTTACACTATTGAATCGGGGTGTGTTCTCGTCCAAAAAGCTGACTGGAGAGGCGTTTTTGTTTGTAAGATGGCGATGTAGTGAATTTTGCAGGTGAGGCGGCCTTCAAACCGGAAACCCTCACGGATTGCGGTGCACCAAAAGTGAGTCATTGGCAAAGAACACGATTTTCGCATTCATTGTCAGTAATGCGCCATCAGGAGACTAAGGGAGAAAGAAAAAGCCGTTAATTTTACTGCATGAAGTGCTAATTAAGTAATTGTGATAATTTATCACTCTTTTCAGGGAGAATGCCCCCAAACGCTCAAGCTGCTGCAATTGACATGGGCATGCGGTCGCATGGAATGGTGCAACGTTTCTCCAACGTTCGCTGTTGGTCGAACGTGGCTG
>JAMKCH010022111.1:0-20675 GCA_023653785.1 Ophioderma brevispina
AGTTGACCCGTGGGAGATTTTTTTAATGAGAATATAAGAAATATAACTTGATGCAACATAGGACCTTTAAAGCAGAGTAGGTTGGACTTTTTTTTATTTTCGAGGAATTGTTAAACTTAGTTGCCACACTGCTATTTTACCAGGTTACAGAACAGACCATTCCATTGCTTTATTAATTTTAGTTTTTATTCATTTGCAAAGGTTATGGAATTCAACCATCTCTGTTGAGGACCCTACCTATGGTTACTCTATTCAAGATACTATGAAGATGTTATCAAGCAATATGCTGCTCTTCCTTATGTAGTAGTAAACCAAGTTTTAAATCCGGTTTGTCCCCGTCAAACTGGGTTGGCCGGATTCACCTCACCTTCGCAGCAACCGCCCTTACTTCTTCCTTCCCTTTCACCAATTCAATGCATCCTCCATCCTCACCCCCACCCCCTACTCCCATCCTCCCGCTTTTGCTTTTTCCATGTCTTCTTTTGAAACGTCCCCTCCCCCTCAAACCTCCCCCCTCGAACTCAAATGCCCTTCATGACATGCTCGCCATCCTTCATTACCACATGCCCATACCACCGCACGCTATTCGCCTTCGTCCAACCCGGTCCATCGCCTCTTCCAAACCCAACATCTGCATCAAGTCCTCTGTCTTCATCCTATCCATCACTTCACACACCACACATCCCTCTCATCATTGGCGCGCTCTGTCCTCCTCAGAATCCCCATCTCATTTTCGCTCAGACACCACGGCTCGCTCCCGTACAGCATCACGCGATCTCACACAACTCTTATACCACAGTCTTTCCTCTCAAAGGATATCTTTTCCCTTGCAACAACCCCCACATTCCCTAAGCTCCCCCATCCATACCTCACCTACCTGGTCCCACAGCCACCTTCATCACCACCCCCCACTAACCTGTGCCCCTAGGTAATGGAACTCCTTCACTGACTCCACCTCATCACACACTTTTTCCTCCGTTCCTCCATCCCTCCAGCTCCTTCTCGCATGCTCCACACATAAAATCTCTTGCCACACTTGGTCACTCTCTTTCATCTTTGTGCATCTCTCATGGACCCCATTTCCCACATTTTCTCACACCACACTTAAATTGCCTTTTACCCTCCTGCCACAAATGCCACATGGGTCTACCCTTACTCACTACCCCCTCCTTCTCCACCCGCTCACAATCACTTTGTCTTCCCAGGTTTACCTTCAGACCCTTACTCTCAAAAGCCTTCTTCCATTTCCAGACTTCTCCCTCAGTCCCCCATTGTCTCGCATAAAACCATCATCACATACAACATCCACTCATCAAACCCTCCTTTTGCACCCTCCGTGACTACATCAATCCACAATTGCAAAAACAATGGTAAACGTGGCGAACCTTTATGAACACCCACCTTCACCTCCAACTCCTCAGACAAATCAGACCCCACCTCTGTCTTTGCTCCTTCCTACAAACCATCACGCTCTAACCACTCTTCTGGTATCCCTCTCTTCCTCATCGCCCACTCCATCACTTTCCTCTCTAACCCAGTCAATGCCTTTTCCCAGTCTACAAACATATACAGCTTCTTCCTGGAGCTCGATATCCTCTTGCAACCTCCTCAATAAACACTGCACCTATCGTTCCTTTCCCCGGCATAAACCCAAATTGCATCTCACCCACTTCACTGTCTTCCGAATCCTATTCTCTAGAACCCTCTCCACATTTTCATTGCATGCTCCACAACCATAAAAGCAATAAAACATTGTCAGGAGTATTGAACCAACCCACGCCACAAGCACACAAAACTACTCCCACCCCCTATCACAATTCCCCCACAACTCATTGCCATCCCCTTTCCCTTTAAAAATTGGAACTACCACACTCACTGCTCACTCCTTGGCAATACCTCCTCTAGGGTCGCCAGCTGCTTCCTTTTTCATCTCTTATTGCCTTCACCACCTTTCTTCCCGGCTGACCCTCTTCTGGCCCAGTTCTCCCACATCAGCCTCTTACTTCTTATCCCACTCATTCTCCTCATTCTTATCTCTCCATTTGCCCTTTGCCTTCACTATCTTATACACCTTGTTTGGATTCTCTCTCGACTCACTCAGCCCCTTCTCTGTCTCTTCCCTCATAGCCTTCGCAACCACTTCTTTGCTCGCTTCTTTAGGCCTCTATACCTCGCTTTATTCTCTTCCGTACCGTTACTTTCTCAGATCCTTAAATTTTATCCTCCTTTCTCGCTATCGCCCCCCTCACCTCATCATTCCACAACCCCGTATCTCTCCTGCACCTCTTCGTTTTCCCACGAACTTCATCACAATGCCTGTAACACCCCTTCTTAAAGCATCCCCCAAGTCCCCCACAAGCTTCCCAACTCTCATCTCAAAATTCTTTCTTGTCTCTTCTTCTTCTTTTCAGCCTTCCATACTTCCTCCCCTGCAGGCGCTACCTTTCTCACCACCTTTTTCACCTTTCTCCTAGCCACATCCCCACCACCCACCTGGTTGCAAATTCCCCTGGAATCACCTTAAAATTCTTCAGAAATTTTCTTTTCCTCTGCCCACTAACACAAATCAATCTTTGTCTCATTTCCCCTGAACTAAATTTCACTTTCCTTTTATGTCCTCTTTTCTGAACCACGTATCGCTACACTCAACTCCTTTCATCACAAAACTTTCCAATAACATTCTTCCTTCCAATTCCTCTCCCCCAAACCCATTTCCTCCGTGAACATCTTCGAAACCTTTTCCCCACATGCCCATTAAAATCACCAACCCATAAGACCAATTCACCGACAATTTTGCACATCCCATTCATCTCCAACTCATAAAACTGCTCCTTTTCTTTCACAACTTCCTCCCACACTGCGAAGGCATAGCCGCAGATCAACCTGACCACGTCCTCCTCAAAAACCATTATAACGGTTACACCCTATCGCCTCCTTCTCACCTCCACCACCTTTTCACACCATTCCCTTTCCCCAGGACTCCCACACACCCCAATCAGTTCACTATTCCCAATGTTTTCATCATTGGGCAGTAAAATAGCTATATTATTTTTTTTATTTTTATCATCCAATTAAAGCCACTGTCAGCGATTCTTCTAAACGTAAACATGGCTCCTCTGCTTTCATTATAGCCATTTTTGCACTTTGGTTAGAAATTATGTGTGGTGGGGCCCATGTGGGTGGCTGACTTGGTTTGCTTGTGTGTTCTGCCCTTGATCGCTAATAAAGTTGGGTGTGATGTGACCCAATATTGAACAATCTGGGAGCAAATTGGGACTTTCGAGTTTGGAAAATATGACTGGTGTGGCTTTTACAGGTCTCAGGCAATGAGATGATAGGCCTCTCCGTGTCTTTGTGGGCATTCCATTCCCATAAACAAGGCCAGAGGAGAGAATACGCTACCAGTACATCATTTTCAGGCAGTGTCCATGAATGGATTCACAACCGGTCACCTGGACTTTTTTTTCTGTTGCTCTCTGAAGGATCAATGATCCACAAGTGGTGGCACGCGACCCCAAGTATTGGGTGGTTTTGGTGGTCCCTCCTTGTGGCTTCACACTGGCCGCATCGGTTCTATTTGCATTTCCGGGGAACCTTTGGAGGCCATGATCTGTAAAAGTATGTTGTTTGCAAGTTTTCAATTTTTACAATGTATAGGAATTCTTGATTGTCTTGCAACTGGTTGGTAAATGCCCGCCTTAATTGCCACCTCATTTGGTATAAGCGAAGACTTGAGTACAACGTCGATGTGACCTTATTCTATTGTTTGAGTGAAATGCAATGAAATATAAATGCACCCATGATACTGCCATACTGGAGGGGTCACATGGTCCACGCCCCGATTGTTAATAGCCTCATCCCAAGGAACCCCTTGTTTTGTCAGAAGTGTTCGAAGTTTGATGTTTGATGAAAGCTGCTGTTTTTCTCATCTGCCCTGTGGAGTATAGGGGTATTAAGTGATAGTTTGTTTGGAATTGTGTGAAAACGTGCCCATTTTTGTTCGGCAAGTATGCCACCGGTGCTCTGTGGGGTTGCATACTAGCGTTTTTGGCCCCTTCATTGTCACGGATTGAATGCCTATATGAAAACTTACCAATAGGGGTTTTTGGAGAGAAGGCTAAGTTGCAAATCATTAGTACCTATTACATCGGGGTCTGCCCCTTTCCATATATGTACCAGTAGCACAATAAGTATGTACCGGTATGTGGTCCGATACTTTCCATCTGAAAAGTGCTTTATTATCTTGATGTCCATCGTTATTTTGTGTAACACTTGTAGTGTATGCGTGCATGTGTCCTTCAATAGTATAATAGTAACATATAAATGAGAAAAAAAACTCAGTTTTATCGTCCGACAAAACAGTGTTTTCGGTGAAAAATATTTTGGCCCCTGTATTAACAATATTTTTTTCAGTTTTTTAATTTTTTGTTTTTTATTAATAATATTAAAGGTTCATTGTCGTGATTTCCACACCTTCTGTTTTTATTCATTGTTCCACTATATAATCCCTTGAGAAAAGCTTATTCCCAAAATTTGAGTTGATCCCGATCTTGCGGGTTTCCCACGGTCCCATAGACCACCGTGCTGTTAATTTCTGTCCGTTTACGAACAGAAAATACAAAATTAGAATTTCTTACAGAACGACCGAATTTGGCACGTAACGATTTGGTACACATGGATTACTACGGCTAACGTTCATGATATAAAATCGCAACTTTTTTGAGGTAAGTCGGGAAACGCGGTTGTGGATCACGACTTCCCCTTTAAGCTAAATGATATAATAAGCGCACCACGGACCAATCACCGTGGGTGATTTAATGTATTGCTTTGGTTTCTATAATACGATAATTTTTGAACAGCTGAGGTATCACCATAAATTGTTTTTTCGAGTGCAGGCCTATATTTGTGTTATGTTTGTGATTATGGTTCTTTTCATTAAAACGACTTCCAGATGAACCCCTACAAAAAGCCACTCTATGACGCCTCTTGAAATTATCAGCAACCGAATAGCAGGATTTCCGTAACAAACTTCCTTGGACAGTTTTGAAGATAATAAATAGATCTAATTTTTCACCGATTTTTCTTTTTGAAATGCAATAGGCATGTCAACAAAACGTAAGAACAAACTTATTACCTGATATATGTTCAAACATCCCATCTCAAAATAATAATTTCCATATGATCAAATATTTTGGGGATAAATATATTCACAACATCTGCCAATCAGATAATCTTATGTTTGTCCCGAGATATGCTTTTTTGGATGAGAACAAACTCACTGTAACCAAACGGGAAATCCAGAAAACGCGATCATTCTTGAAACCACGTCCACATAGGCATGCTTCACTTATCCAATTTTTGCTCGCAAGCCGCAAACCCCAATATTTTCAACAGCATAACCCAGGTGTAGCCGATTCCCACCTTGTGTTACGTGTCATGTTCGTCTTCAAAAGCGAAATTATGTTTTAAATCTCATAGTATTGATTTGCACTCACTAGAAATTTAGAGCGTACTATCCTCAATATAAAATTGGTTGGCATAGGCGATACGGCTAGTCACTTTCACGATTGTAATGGACGAGTTCACTTTCTAAGGTTCCTGAACGCTGACCAACGAAATCCCCACGAAGAGCTGCGCGAAATCGCTGCGACATTGCCAGGTGAAATTAATATGGCTGATTATTATAAGAGTTCCAAATACAAATGGCCCTACTTGAACTGATTATTACAGCAGTTTGTACTCTGGCAGCCGTAAATATATGCAGGGAGTGTTCTCCTGGTTCTGGTGTTCATAATTACTACAGCTGTACGGACGTGTGGTAGAGTTTAGCTGGGGTGAGTGAGTGAAAACGCCATCCCAATTGTTGTGGTGTCGATTACAACAGTACAATACTTTCATAGGAATCGCGGTGTCCTGCTGTGCTTGGCAGACGAACCACGCCCTTCTTTCCGCGACTTATCAATGTAAATTACAGCATGTGAAGTTTGAATGAGATCTTTGTTCATCGCCTTCATACCCAGTCAATCTAAGGGTATAATCCCGCCACTAGATACACACTGAAGTATATCATACTCTTTCACTTTTCGTATGCACGCATACTGGATCTCCAAACTGCCTTTTAATAAACACGGAATTTTTGAGGATTTTGAAATCATTTGAATTCATCTTTGAGTGTCTCGATATATCAATCCAAACAGTCCCAGTTTCTTTCACAGTGACACCTTCAATTCCAAAAAGCATCATGGGAATCCTTGGACCTTGATATCAAGTACACATGAATAATCGTGCTGTAAATACCTCTTCCGGTAAATTCTGGTCGAAGAGTGTCATTTACGGTTGAAAACCATCTGAGCACTAGTTCTCTGTGGTACTTCTGGGTAGTTATTCCATTCGAACGACCACTCTAGAGTGGTTTTCCGCAGCTCCTTCAATACGACTTACTTAAATCTAACATGGTCTCCAATGGGGCTGAACACCTGGTGCCATTTGGGCCTATTCAAATAGCGTTTAATGCCATCACGATTGGCGTGTAGAATAGTGGATCGTTAGAACAGCCAAAATAAAGAATTTCAAAGTTGAACGGTATCATCAGATCAAGATCAGTCAATATTACAAGGTTTCAACTTTGAATTACACCCAGCATCTTTAAGGCAACATCGGCATTACCATCTGTCTCCACCATTTTAACCACAATGAGTTTTCAGCAATATCATACAGATCAAACAGTTTCATATCGGTTAGTACCTTCGTGTAAGATATCAATAGTATTTAAGTATATGAACTTAAATTTCCGTTGGAACCCAACAGTCACTGTTCGTTGGTTGTACCTTACTTTTTCTTTCTGTGGACAATTAATTTGTGATCTGGACCGTTTCCAAAGAATGAATGGTATTGCACTAATGAAAAATCTATATGTATGATAATGGCTGTCTGAAGAGATTTTATGGGACGAATCTTCACGCGTTACAAATATGAGCTTTCGAAAACCTAAGCCCTATTGTGTGTTTTGAAGGTAGGATATTTTACACAGGAAGAGACATGTATGTGCATTAAGCTGACAGAGAGTTGACGTTAAATGGTTGTTCTTACTGAAAGGGACAGTGGTACACTTTGTACACCAGGACGCCCTTCAATTTGGTCAAAAATGGTGTTCTTTTATGCCATTTGTTTTATTTACATGTGTAACCATCACATGAAATTAATAAGCCTCAAACAGTTTCTTTGTGTTGTGTAAATAAAGTAATTTGTAATAAAACACTCCGGAGTGTTTTATAATCGGGGTAGTTTGCACAACTGAAATGCCAAAAGACAATCTGTACAAAGTCCCTGTACAAATTTCCCCGCTTCATGGTTTTCTTATAATTGTTATTATTGGACTTAAGATCTCTGTTTGGGATGTTAATTTAAAAATATTTTTAAAGAACAGAATGTCGTTTTGAATGCAAAAGAAGGGGGAAAGGCTGAAAGGACTAACTATTCAATTGAAAATAGGAGCCTTTCTAGGTGGTATTATAATATTCCTTGGGTTAAATGAGTTAGCGTTCAATTCTAGCCCCATCGACCGCATTTGAGCTCTTTAAGGAATTTTGTATTGTTGATGGAAATGTGCCCCGCGCCCCTTTAAAGTATTAGATGAAATCGTTTCCAAGCGTCTATAATTGTGCTGGTAATAAAATTCATAAATTTATTTTAAAAAAAAGTATTGTACTCTGATTGTTATTAGAATGATGCCACTATACAATTATTATGTTGTTTACTCCTGGTGAAAGAATTTAAATTAAAATGTCAACCTTGTCCCATTCTCACAAAATAGATTAATTTTCTTTTAATTAAATTCCACTAAGGTTTCAAATTAAGTTTCACGAGAAGAAGATACGGGCTAAAAAGATCGAAAAAATCATCAAATTCGTAGTTTGGTATTTTCGTTACTGACATGGATGTGATAACAAACTGCAAGCAGTTGCCAGTTGGCTTGAAATCCGTGTATTAAGACACGACAGTACTTTTTCAACTGATTCTGTAATTTCTAGCTCGAGATGGCCAGCGACATTAATAGTTGAAACCACTTCCATGGGGGGCTTGAACGGACCTCCGATTACCTACCACGGTTGCTCATAATTTGAAAATTTTTTTTTTTCAGACCCACTCTTTTCATACCCAATCTTTTAACCAATACCTCCTTTCCCGACTCCACTTTAGTGCAACCCTTAACAACTAGAGTTTCATTCGCAAGGAAGTACACCAAAAGTCATGGATCCCTATTGCAATACTACCATCACACTTGACGATTAACATAAATCTCCCTTGCCCAGCAGTTCAATACCAAGAGTATAATAGATACCACCTGTACAATTTGAGCATCTCTGTGAATTCATAACATGTGGATGTATTGTAGTCATTAATGTGGCTCCTATTGCAGCGGGCTATTTTGTGACAACCTACAACGGCGTCACCTGTGGGCGTTGGTGTAATCAGTGGTGCACACACAACGGCCACTTGCTCTATTTAGTTACACTTTCCTAAAGTCATGCAGGTTTGTGCAAATACAGTGACTCTCTTTTGTCTCTTCAAGTTTGCAGTATAGAGCCAGAGCTATAGCGTTGTATATTTTCATGCAAAACAAATTTGCCAAGAAACTCAACGATACTCCCACCAATACTGCAAAGTAAGCAAATCTGCCAGCAAACATATATTCAACATGTTTTGTATCTTTCGAAACTCGAAGGATCAATCTAAAACAACAATACTCAGAAGAACAAAACCCATATCCGTGATCTGATTACTTTAGCCGTCTCCGAACATGAAAATATTCTATTTGATCTTAATGATAGCCAATATTACAAAGACACTCATTAGGGAAATATCTAAATAAAAATGCAAAGATGAGGGTCACGACACATTTCGACTATTGATTGTGCATCGCAGACATTAGGTGATTCTGATTAATTGCATCTGAAGAACATGAATAGAATTTACCAGTATTTTAATTAAATAAAATTTGAGGGGACGCTGAATTCGAGATAAGCGATCCCTACTAATATATGCAGCGTTTGTGTGTGACGGATGGGATGTGCGTGAATTATCGAAACTATGTCTTATAGATAATATTTTCACATATTTTACCGTCTCAAAACTAGCTTGATTTGCACACATTTTACTAAAAAAACAGCAAATTCTGTTTATCGTAGCCATGGTACCAGAACCATTGCCTAAAATGAAAGTCAAAAAAACGGATAAGGACCATTCTTTCAAAAAATTACAACTTTTTTGATAAAAAATTGACTAAATGGTATCTGCAATTTCTCTTACAATATCACGTTAACCATCCTTCCACGTTTCCTGCATGATAATTTTAAAACAATAATGTTTCAAACTCAAACACCCTCATTTGCCCCATGAACGCTTAATATTTTGAGGCAAAAAATGAGATCATTACAACAGGTGGCTTCTTTAGTTTGATATTGGAAAGCTATTAATGTTGTGTGAAATGATTGACTAGAGCATTGTCGTGCACTGTTCAATTTCGACAAAATCATGTTGAAAAAGTTTATACGAAATAAGAGGCGTAAGAATTTTAATTGATTTGGGATGTCACACACGTGACGTGACCAAAAAGGCCAAAGAAGTTTTTTATATCTAGAAAACCACTGTCTTAGTAATGTTCATATGTCGTGTCAAAAGTCAGTTTGTATGTACTTCTGTTAACAGAAATAAAATTGGGTTTAGATCTTGTCTTCTTCAAAGGTTATTGAGGTGCTAATAACTGTCACACACGGGACCGGGACTTTCACCATTTTTGTATTGAAGGACATAAATTTCTGTCATATTGAAGAAGGTGTTAGCAGGTTTGTGTGTTTATCATTTATTTATTAGTTTTTAGAAAATATTAATTAAGACCAGTTAAACAAGAAAACAACAATGTTAATAAAGACTGGTTTTATCTAATATAATAAGAATACAACCATCTTATATAGCGCATTAACATCAAGAAGTCTCAATGCTCTTGATTTGCCAATTATTATTACGCTGCGTCAGGAAATCGCACAATCATTTCGCTTAATCTAGGTGGCAGCTGGCTAAGGCACGACTTACAACCCTACAGCCAACTTAGATTGTAATGTCACCCATAACAGCTCCCAATTGTCGCTGGGGTCGACGAGGCAATTGAGAATAAGTATCTGACACAAGGACACAAAACACTTGGCCACGCGCGGCTAGAACTCAGGCCCTACTGGTCACGAAGTCCTGCGTTTTTCCCACTGGACCACACATGTCAGCATAAATAATCTGTTGTTAATTGTGGTATAGCGAATACACCTTAGTCCAAACTAACCAAATGTTTCCGCTAGAATTACGAAAATTCAACTGTAACAATAAGTAGCGTACTGCATTTAATTTGTTTGGTATGCCACACAAGTGAGCGTGGACCAAAAAGGCAACAAAGAAGTTTTATTACTAAAAAAAAATAACCACTGTCTTAGTAATATTTAATATGTCGTTTGTCAAAAGGCAGTTTGTATGTACCTTGGATGTACCCAAAAATAAATTTTGGTTTAGATCTTCTTCTTTCAAAGGTATTGATGTGCTAATAAATGTCACTACACGTGACCGGCACTCACCATTTGGTATTTGAAGGACATCAATTATGGTCATATTGAAGAACTCGGTACCGCAGTGGTATAATTTATTATTAGTTAACATATTAATTACGAGCAGTTTAACACAAGAAAACAACACTTTTAATAAAGACTGGTTAATAATAATTAATAATAATCACCATTCTAAAACCCTACCCGAGTTCAGATTCAGTGTTTCTTGTGAAAGTTTGGGTTGAAGTTGCCAAATTAGCAGACTTACCCCATTCAGGCACAAAAAATCGGCATACGAAGAGTAGCTTTTTCTCTTTGCAGGTTATTACTATGACACGTGTTTGAAATAATGTTTGAATAGCACATTCCATGTTTGTGTTCTGTGGAGATTCAACACCCGTAACCACCAAGTCACACAACGTGACCGTACTTAGTAATATTAAATTTATTTGTTACTTACCAAGTAATATTGCTTGTTACTTTTAATTCCACATTGTTTTGAATGAAAAAGTACCATTGTCATTCTGAAATAACTACAAGATTGGAGTACCTGCAGTAATAATCAAGAATTTTTACAGTTGAATTTTTTAATTCTAAGCGGAAACATTTGGTTGGTTTGACTAAAGGTTATTCAATATACAAAGTAAAACAGATTAGTTTATGCTGACAAACAGCATTGGGTTGAGAAAATCAAAATTTCACCATTTAAGGGTCATAAACTGACCGAAGAAGTGGCCCATAAATTAATAATGTACTGTCTAGAGTATATAACATTTTTACTAACCGGCCAGATCATTTATATGATACCCTGTTTTTATGTAGTTTCACAGGTTGTCATAAGTACTACTGGCTTGATTTATGACTATGTTGATTTGAACAGGAACGCTGGTATTTACAATCGTTCATCCAGGGCCGTGTAGCAAGCAGACATTCCAGGGACATGTCTCCTGGTTGTACTCTTTGCAGTTCCTTTTATAAAATGCGTGCTGTAAGACAAGCAATTTTATCTACTATGCTTAGAGAGGCCGATTTGCCGTGTGTATGTTTGTTTTCCCTTCGTTATATTTTACAATTGCCTCATTTATTTATTTTACAGAAACTTAAAGGAACACCTATGTTTCGTAATAACAACTCCGTGTGTCCTGAAAATTTGGGAGATCGTTTAAAGGGAGTTATAAGGTGAGGGTGAAGAATGAGTAAGAAAGGTGGGAGGGTTACGCAATAAAAAATGGTTAAGTAAGGTTGCCGTGCACTGGAGGACAACAAATGTACAGTACAAGGTAGGGGTGAAAGCGGCGCAGATGGCGTCTAAGCAACAGAAAGTCGGTCTATTATCTGGTCCTAATTATTACACGTTAATAGTTGATACAATGTTCTTTTGTACTAATAACATAATAAATTTAACCAAAAACATAAATGTTATATTACGAAATCTTTCAAAAATTTCTGCAGCAATATTTCCGAAATTTTTTTTTTTTGGTCCTAATTTCAATTACGGAAATTCTGTTAAAATACACTTTTTCCATTATGATGAGACAAATTTCCTGTAAATTACTGTCAAATTTCCCGTATGACAAAATTTCTGTAAATTTACTCTAAACTTGACTGAAATACTTGCTGCCAGAATTTCGTAAATTTACGAAACTTTTTTAAAGGTGGTGGGAACATTTTCAGAATGCTCCCGCATTCTTCAAAATGGTCCCAAATTCCTTCATATAAGTCCCAAAGGACCATAAAATAGAAGACTCAGTTCACCATTGGCACGTAATTAGTACATTAATATTTACCATCTAATTTACATACTTGATATGAAATATGCATTTTCGTTAAGAATATCGCCATAAACAATTTGAGACTATTTTGTAAAAATCGGATCACTCTGGCGAATACCCCAGGCTCTCTTCTTCTTCTTAGCGTGTCCCACATGTCATTTAGGAATGGCTTGTGGTGGTGTCATGATTTATTTCAACCGAGTAGGCTAATCCGGGGCCGCGTTTATCCACGATACGGGCGCTCCTAACTGGATATCTTAACCGTTATGAGGTCTAGATTCCTGAAACTAATAGACGTAGATATGGCAACTATACCTTTTTTAATCTCATGACTGCAGATGAGACCAGATTTTACCCCATTGTTGATTTTTCTAGACACATTATTCTGTGGTAAAACAATTACAGTATAACACAAAATTTTTTCTGTTGCATTTTTGTTAGGTCAAAAGCAACTTCCTTGCGATCAAACAACCTAAAACATGCCTACCAATTTTTCTCTTTGAGAATGTAGCCGGTGACATGCGGCGTTTTTAAATAAACGCATTTACCAGGGTAAGGAGTCCTTTGAGGTCCCAGGCTTCTGGTAGGGGGTATACAACGAAACAAATTGAAAAAAAAACAACAAGCCGACTTGCACATATAACTGTGTTACTAGTTTGTTGCATAAGGAAACGTTCTCATCATCGTTATGAAACTTTAATAGCAACCAAAAAAAAAACCCCCCGCCTTTTTTTTTTTGTTCTGACAAACAAGAGTTTTTAAAATATTGGTTTGGGTGGTGCCAGTAGGCACTGTTTTTAACGGGTCTGATACTTCACTCCCAATAACCTTTTAGTTCACTATGGAAATTATGTGAGCTAACGTTATGTTGTGTT
Source organism: Ophioderma brevispina (assembly GCA_023653785.1). NCBI lineage: Eukaryota > Metazoa > Echinodermata > Ophiuroidea > Amphilepidida > Ophiodermatidae > Ophioderma > Ophioderma brevispina. Next base: position 13,237 of record JAMKCH010022111.1, read on the forward strand.
AGCAATAATGGACTTGAACTGCCTATGTTGATAATGTGATGTGCTAATAAAAACATTATTGACAATATTGGACATTTGAACTGCCTTTGAAGACAAGTGGTTGAAAATCTTACCATTTGACTTGGAAAACCTATATAATATATTCACCTTATTTTTCCCACTTAAATTTAATAGTTCGAGCTAAAAGGCGCGACAAAGTCCTCTGGTATCCATTGGAAATGTGCTCATTACTAATATCAATGACACCAGAAGGCTCTTCTTGTATTGGAATTGGTTTAGCCCGCGTATTAATATGTACAAAGTATCGGCAGAATTTAGCAACATTCCCAGCAAAAAGGCTGATTTTGTATCTCACATCTTGACTCCTTACTCTTTAGATATTCCAGTTCAGCATACGGTTCCTGCTTGTTATCAGTAGCATATGGCCTATCGTCTGATCTTTGTCTTGTTGACAAATCCATATTTCATTTTGGTATTCCGCTGTTGACTGTTGTTGAGAAGATTTAGCTGCTGGAACTGACCGATTCTTTTTGTCAGGTGGAACCTCATAAGCTTCTCTGTGTAATAGTTTGCTTTCGTTTTAACCACGATGAGCAGAACCCCCTTAAGGATGATAACTGTTAGCAAACGAAGGTCCACATACCGTTGTGCCAATTATCGCGAGCTTATTGTCTCGATTTTGTAGACTGGAATCACAAGAATTTTCCATCCGTTGTATGGAGTTCTTTGATTTTGGCAACACCATTTCTGTGCGCTACATACCGTCCAGATTTAAACATCACGAGGAATATGTACCTGACTGCAGGGTGGTCACCAACTGGTATTCCCGCCCGTCGTTTCTGCAGTTAAAGGGTTTAAGGTAATTGTGCATGTTTAGGAGCAGTGTTTTCTTGTTGTGCGTTGCAAACGATTTGTCAGACGATTAAAATAGTGTGTTCTTTAGGTAATAAAGAACATTCGAAGTTGTTGTGTTTCGAATATTTTTATCGGCTTCATACCATACCAAATTAGCTGTGGATTCCTCGCGGGAGATACACTAATTATAGAGACCTCCCAGTTTGCGTTATGTATACATTCTAGGTCCCCCGTCGGGTTCTTTCACGATTATACAACCTTATTTTTTGTTTGTAAGGCAATACGATGTCTATCTTCTTTTGCGATTTGAGTGTGCATCCAAGTATCCATTATCTTCGAAGCGTAGCATTAGTTGTGAGAAGTACAACATGATTTTTCGTCGCATCTGCCGAAGTTTTCAAAGTGTGGTTCTGTTTCATAAGTACCCTCTTCCCTTAACTCGGTCGTTCAACTACAGATATATTCAAACGGACTTTGAGCATCTAAACTTTCCCTTATAGGTGTTTGTGTCGTTATCACTCAATACAATCTAGTATTTGATTATCGGTGGATGGTTCAAGTACAGTACATTGGAAACGCCAGTATCTCCGGTGAAGACAGTCGTTCACCGGGGTTACTCAATTGCACGGATCTGTCCGATTGCTACGGTGGTAAACAGGGAAAATAGCAGCAAATTGCTTAACCAGGCAGGTGTAAACATCTTCAACATCCTGGGACATTAGAACTGTGTGAAAATATTACGGATAACTTGGATAACTTACAAGATAAAAACTTATAAGATAAAAGGTCCAAAATTGAGAGAAAAATTTGACAATGAAGTCCACTTTTTTGAGATAAAATGTCATAAAGCCCAAAAAGGGCCATCAAGGCTAGGGGCTGTCCCTTTTACCGAAAAAGGACATTATATCGAAAAGGTCCCCTTTTTCGAGGCCCGCACCCCCCAAACGTTAATCCTGCGTCCGATCTGTAGTTTCCTATTAGATGGTTTCCTGTTAGCATATTAAACATAATACTAAAAAGGACTGAAACAATTTAATTCGCATGAGACCTATCACACAAAAATTATTGCTTTAATTAAATGCATATATATAGCTAATTACCATCCCAAGCGAGGCCCGACATCGATCTTTTCTGTCTGCAAAGCACGTCTTAAATGGTTTCAACTATAACACACGAATTATATTTCACATTTTATTGAAAACATATTTGCAGCATACCATAGCTTTATCAACGTTACATTAATAAAAATAAAATGCTTGCCTATGCTGTCTGCAGGGAACTAACCAACAAGAAAGCAACCTTTTTTCTAATACTAAGAGTGGTAATTTAAACGCGCCAGGGGACACTGGTTGGGGGGGTTTGGCACTTAACGAACTTCTTTGCCAACCAGTCGAATCTTAATGATTTCTTCTTCAACCGCAAGGTTGCCGGTGAACGGTACAGGAATAACGATATTCCTTTTTAGCACTGAAAACTTCAGCTTATCTGACAAGCTCTAAACTCCAAGACCCTAATTGACTGTATTCCGCTGTTATTATGGGCGATTCCAGCGTCATGGACATTACACGTGAACCAGTTTTTCTGCTTTAAGTATTATATTTAGTTCTAAACTCTGCTTTTGGGTTTGATATTTGCATTATGTAGATGGGTAAAATTGTACTCTCATCAATTTTTGTTGAACGCCACGCTAATTATTACGACGGAGTTATGCAAATGAACGCATGGACATTTCGCAGAAGATACACGTTTTTTACACACTTATTAAAGTTCAACTCAAAAACTCCCTGAATTTAAAAGTTTATTTTAATTGCAAGTAGTATAGTGTTCTGTGTAAAGTAACTCTACCAAGAAATTAACACCAAATTATAACAGTATCTTCCACACTTAGTAGGTCAAGCACAGGCTCTGTAAAACGCGAACGCGAAATGCGCTATTGAATTTGCAGCCTAACGGAAGCAGTGCAGCATTCCCGTGCAGTTATATTCGTTGAGGCTGCCGATTTCACTAGCGCTGTCGCGTTTTACACTAAGCTAATCATATACTTCTATACTTCATGGACATTACACTTTTCTTAGCAAAGAACAAATGTATGGAAACCTTCTTCAAACTCATAGATAAGTATTTCCCGCGAGGACACAAGTTGCATAGAATATTCAATCGCAATACCGTCAAAATGAGTTATAGTTGCATGAAAAATATGAGATCGATCATAAAATTACATAACGCAAAGGTCATCAAGAGCAGTAAAGAACCGCTCCTATCAAAACATTCAACTTTAGACCCAGCAAATTTCCGTTACGTGGAGACTGCTTATCTTAGGCATAGTGTACAAAGCAACTGTAAAATCAAATGATAATCCAGCATACATATGCCTTGTCGGGAGAACTTTAAAAGCAGATTTTAAAATTCCATCACAACAAAAAAATCCCGTTCAAACATGATAAGTACGAAAAAGAAAACGAAACTATCCCAATACGTATGGAGACTGAATAGGAAACGTTCCAAATATACCATAGAATGGGAAATCCAAAAATCCAACACGTCTAAACCGGGATTCTGGACAATGTCAACTTATGTATGATGAAAAACTAGCTAAGCTTCAAATGAAGGACAAAAATCTGATCAACAAAAACCTCAGAACTAATATCAAAATGGTCGGCATAATAAGAAAACAAACTGCAAGAAGAAGAAATAAACCTTTGTCGGGTTGCCCTGAAGTAGCGGGAAATGCATTCATCGTGCGATTCTCTGGACGCATGCGTTTACACCCTCTCGCACACCCTTTCTTGCGCTTAGCTTCACGCACGAACTCGCATTTTTCCTCGCGAATCCAGACAAACAAATCTACGCTCATTGTCTGATGAATGCCGTCAGGCATGAACTGCCATAACAACACTAATAAATTAATGTTTTAGCGAAATATGCTACATAGGCTCTACATTGTTTTAGTATCGAGCACTCACAGCTGAAATTGAAATATATTTATGTTAATCATATCTATATATATATATATATATATATATATATATTATATATATATATATATATTATATATATAATTATATCTATATATACCTATATAACTTACACTACTCTCAATCAAATACTTTCAATAGGACATTACACTTTTATCTTACAAAGAACAAATGTAGGGGGAACCTTCGTCAAACTCATAGATAAGTATTTCCCGCGAGGACACAAGTTGCATAAGATATTCAATCGCAATACAGTCCACAATGAGTTATGTTGCATAAAAATATGAGATCGATCATAAAATTACATAACGCAAAGGTCATCAAGAACAGTAAAGAAACCCGAGCCGATCAAACATGCACTGTAAACCCACTCAATTGTCCGTAACGTGGAGAATGCTTATCTGAGGCCATAATGTACAAAGCAACTGTAAACTCATGATGAATCCAGTCATACATAGCCGTTCGGGAGGGAACGTTTAAAAGTGACCTCGTTCACACCTAATTACAACTAGATCATTTATTCGACCAATCAGAGAGCAGGATTTTACCCAAAGGTGTGATTCCTGGGTCCAAACCAACTTCTGCAAGGTCATTAGGTTACTCTGTTAACCTTGCTCCAATATTTTCCTCCCACATCCCCTGTAAACCATCCTATACACGCCTTTTATTCGTGTTTCCATATATATATTATTAATCAAGAATCGTTACCGTTCTGGCTATGTCACAATCGAATAATGCACTGTTTTTTGGCCCCTCCTAGTTAGGTGTACATTTGGTTGTAGCTACTTTTCCCAAATTTGTTTTTCTTTGCGAATGATGCTTTTAACGATACAACATTGGCCTATATCAATTAAGATCATTTAGAATTTTCTTTTCATGTTCGAAGACTGTACATTACTCGATCACGTGACCTGGTTTTGTTCTTCCTGATGGTATTCATTGTTAGAATGGGGTTGTCTCTAGTTTCGAACGGCTCAAACCTGTGAATTATTTTTCCCCAGGAAGATGTGCTTACTTTGCAGTATTGTTTTGAATTATCTTTTACATGTTTCTTGGTGAGATTTTGGGAGATGTGGTTGGATTAAGGTTAAAAGTCTATGTATATACAACCCTTTTTATATTACAATATCATCAATGTTCAGTTTCATGATCGTCTCTTCAATAGTAGATTGATTTTCATCATTACAACTCTGTATGTCTCCGTAACTTTACTTTCTGTTAAATTTTGCTGTCCACTTTTGAACAGCACATGATAATGAGTATTTTTCATGTTTTCTCGCTTACTATCTATATCCCTCAAAATCACTAAAACCCACTTTTACCCACTTGCAAAATTTTGGACCAAATCCTCCATTTCAGTGGATTTCAATCGCTGCCACCAACCAGCCGTTCAACAGGCAGAAAGCTTTCAGCCACACCCCCACTCTTAAGTCTAGCGGCCACACTTCATGTAAAATACTAAGAAGCGGTTTACGCTCCTGGACTTATTCATTTTTGAAAAGTCTACATGCCGGGCCCGGCTAGGTGACTTTTCACTGAAAGATCTAAAAGATTCTAGGGCCTTTCTGCTGAAGACAGGAAGAGTCCGCTCTGGACCTTAGTTAATTTTTGAAGTCCCTCATCATGCCGTGCCGGGCTAGGTGACTATTCATTAAAGATCTAGGGGGACTTTCCGCTAAACAAGGCAGCGGTCCGCTCTGGCAACTTATTTTCATTTTTGTGAAATGGCCTATGTGACATTCCACCCAAGGTTTGCTTAGTAGATCTAGAGTGATTTTCACTGGCAATGAAGTGGTCCGCTACAGGAAAAATCTCGCTGCCGTAGCCCGGCTACGTGACTTTTTCAACTTTTCCACCCTTAGAGTTGGGTTAATAATCTAGAACATTTTTCCCCTGACCAAGGAAGCAGTAACGCTGCTGGAAACGTCTTTCATTTTTGAAAAGTTCTACATGCCGTGGCCCGGCTAGGTTGACTTTTCACCTGAAATACACTAAAAGAAAAGATCTAGGGCGAGACCTTTCTGCTGAAGAAGGAAGCAGTCCCTACTGGACTTAGTTCATTTTTGAAAAGTCTACACATATGCGTGGCCGGATAGTTGTACTTTTCACGGAAAGATCACTACAAGATCTAGGGCGACTTTCCTCTGAACACGGTAAGCGTACGCTCTGGACTTCGTTCATTTTTGAAAAGTCTACTGCCGTGGCCCGGCTAGTGACTTTCACTGAAGATCACAAAGATCTAGGGCGACTTTCTGCTGAAGAAGGAAGCAGTCCGCTCTGGTACTTCGTTCATTTTTGAAAAGTCTACATGCCGTAGCCTAGTGTTCGAACGTCTTCAAAACCTGCTTGAATATTTGTTCCAGGAAGATGTGCTTACTTTGCAGTATTGTTGGAGTTCTTTAGTTTCTTGGTGAATTTGGGAGATGTGTTGAAGTTAGGTTTAAAAGTCTATTTATATACCAACACTTTTTATGATTGCAATATAATCAATGTTCAGTTTCATGAGCGTCTTTCGTCAATAGTAGATTGATTTTAGCATGTACAACCTCTGTATGTCTCCGTAAATTATACTTTCTGTTAATTTTTCGTCCCAACTTTTGACAAGCAAATGGGTTGAATGAGGGATTTTCATGTTTTCTCGATTTAATATCTATATCCCTAAAATCACTCAAACCCACTTTTACCCACGTTTCAAATTTTGGACAAAATCCTCCCAATTTCACAAGGGATTTTTCATCGCTGCCATCGCAATCCAGCCGTAACGGCCGAAAGCTATCATCCACACACACAACTCTTAAGTCTAGTCGGGCCACTTTCAGGTAAATCTACGGAGCGGTTACGCTCTGGACTTAGTTCAGTTTTGAAAAGTCTACATTCGGTAGGCCCGGCTAGGTGACGTTTCACTGAACGATCACCTAAAAGATCTAGGGCGACTTTCCTGCTGAAAAGAAGGAAGCGGTCCGCGTTGGACTTAGTTCATTTTTGAAGTCTACATATGCACGTGGCCCGGGCGTAGGTTACTATTCACATAAAGATCTAGGGCGACTTTCCGCTAAACAAGGAAGCGGTCCGCTTCTGGAACTTAGTTCATTTTTTGAAATGGCTCTGTGACATTCCACCCAAGGTTTTCGCTTAGTAGATCCTAGAAGTGATTTTCAGCTGGCCAATGAAGTGGTCCCCTACTGCAAAAATCTCGCCGCTGCCGTAGCCCGGCTACGCGTGAACTTGACTTTTTCACCCACGAGTTGGGTTAATAATCTAGAACGATTTCCCTGACCAAGGAAGGCGGGTAAACGCTCTGGACTTCGTTCAGTTTTGAAAAGTCTACATGAAGTGGCCCGGCTAGGTGACTTTCACTGAAAGATATAGGGCGACTTTCTGCTGACGAAGGAAGCAGTCCGCTCTGGACTTTAGTCATTTTATGAAAAGTCTACATGCCGTGGCCGTGATAGTGACTTTATCCTGATAACTCATAAACTACAGATCTAGGGCGAGGACTTTCGCTGAACAGAATCGGTCCGCTCTGGACGTTCGTGTTCATTTTTGAAAAGTCTACTTGCCGTGGCCCGGCCTAGGTGACTTTCACTGAAAGATCACTAAAAGATCTTA
>JAMKCH010022112.1:0-57076 GCA_023653785.1 Ophioderma brevispina
CACAGATATGTCTCTCTGAAGGATTAATATTCACTAGGATTTCAAATTGCCACATCTCTTTATCTTTCTTTTATTCTGAAAGTTTAGTGTCGGAATCATGAGTAACTTACATAGATGTACTTCACTGGAATTTAATAATGTGGGCTGACACTTCGAATAACAATTCTGTATTTTCTGAAAGCACACTGGTGAAATAGCTCAATGGTAATGTGACTTACTTGAATACTTGGTTTGTGCATCGCAGCTGGCACATTTACTGGCTCCTTCAGCAGAAAAGGTATTGGCTGGGCACTGCTCACATCTACATTAAATATACCACAAAAGATCAATTACTATTCTATTCTATGCAGGCATTTTATATAGCGCTCTTACAAGGATAAACCAAGTATCACAGCGCTTAACATTATATAATTAACATATTTTAGACAGAGACAAAGCAACTTTACAAATGGCAGCAGCTTAATCAGCGCCCTGTTGCTACATCCAAACATTGACGAGACACACACACAATGGATACAGTGAGAGCTTTCATGGTTCATTTGCCCATATCAAATGAACCATGAGGAGAGTGGCAATTCTGATTTTAATCAATAGCTCCTCTACAAATCAAATCCAGAATTGAGTACCTAGAATAAATCCAGCAAGTAGGTCCCACTGAGATTTGAACCGGGGACCATTGGGTCCAAAGGCAAGCTCTCTAACCGCTAGACCACGCCACTCTCCTTACATGCATAGAACAAATATTACAGAAAGGCAACATGGACATACTTCCTTGGGGGGGAGGGGGTTAGAGAGTATAGGCACAAGTGTAATCACAGCATGTCACACTTAATTAAGAAGTAACGGGTAAGATGTTCATGTTTATGCAAGAATAATGTGTCCGAGGCAAGTAAAAACATGAATAATGAGCGAGGTGAAGCCGACACTGGTAACTGAAAACGTCTGAATTTGGGCAAATGGTCTGAATTTTAGTCACTCACAACAATGAGGAATTATCTATTGTTACTCCTACAATTTCAGACAAAATTCAGAACAAAATTCAGACACCAATTCAGACACTTGCACCCAAAATCTGCATTGTATGAAAAGCAATCAACTGACTCAACAGGATTATAGATTAGGGGTTTGGCACAATAGGACAAGTAGATTACAATACTTAAGGTTTGTGTAATATCAATAGGCAGCACTTTATGTTGTTTATCATTGGCTCTTTGTAATTTATTGATTTTGTTCTGGGTGGCAAATCAATTAACTTTGGGTGGGCAAAGTGTCTGAATGTAGGTCTGAATTTAAGCTTAATTCCCTATTCATACAGCCTTTCCAGATTCAGACCTTTTGCCTAAATTCAGACACTTTCAGTTACCAGTGCGAGACCCATTATTCAAATTTTTTACTGCCAAGGACACATTATTCGGCATAAACATGGACATCGCATCCTTTATTTCTATTCTATTACCCAAATAAATGAAATAAGGCCAATGGAATTGGATTCTTAGTTTCCAGTTGACCGCCCGCGTCCGAAAACGGCCCCGCGTCAATTAATTCATTATTTCAAAGATTTCATTTTTTCAAATTTACCTGCTGAAATTCCAATATTTAAGTCTAAGTCAGTAGAAAATATGGGGAAATGGGCACCAATTTGAAAGTTCCGCGACTTTTCTGTGATTGTCTAGTCTCTCTACAAAATCTGAACGATGCGAGAAAATTTGTATGTGAAGTGTATTCATCATGTTGATGGACTGCCGCTACTGCGATAGTCTACAAAATAGCTTAAGTACGATCGTGCCCTTTTTCGATACGCCATATCCAATGGCTATATCCCGCATAGCGTAGTTCATGCGTAGGCTACTCTGTGACGACTATTGCTATGACATGCATGGTGTTTACATGATTTTTATGGAAGTCTTGGCGAGTCCTGAGTGAGTGAACCCCGGAGTGAACGCATGGCTGGACGCATGGGCGGCGTCAATTAATTTGGTAAATGTTGACAGCAATCAATAATGTGAACATTTTTGAGACGAGAAAAGCAGCTTAAACAGAAAAACAGTAAAGAACATTTCCAGGACGCTCATTTGATGTGCACACAAGACTGCTGAATTCGGCTACCGTGCCACTGCATACCTTGTTTGCATTCGTTCGCTGTTGAATTTACCCACACTACAAAATAGCTCTATGATTTACAAGGTAAAAGGTGAATTTGTTCATACCCATTTCTTTAAATCAGCTATGAAATGATGTGTCAGTATGAAATAATGTGAGAGTCCCTCAGTTTAGATCTGGGATATGACTACGGTGAAGGGGTACTCACATCATGAAATGCATCTAGGTGTGTAAGGTTGGTGCTCCTCAAACATAGGGGCATCGGTTACAGAGGACTCCAAAAATAAGGGGTCTTTGGATGAGAGTGGTAATATTTTTCCAAAAATATTTTTATTCTTTCTTTTGGTGAGATTTTTTAATGGGGTCTTTGTGACAACGATACGAAAATGGGGGGGGGGGGTCATTCGGCTTAACCTTCGCGTCACTTCCAAGGGGGAGAGCGTGGTCTAGTGTTGTGGGTGCTGTGCCTGTGGCGCAAATATACCAAAAAAATCCCGGTGGGGTCACTTGCTGGGATTTAATCGGGTGCTCAATTCTGGATTTAATCTGTATACGATCTATTGATTAAATACAGAATACCGCTCTCCTCCATGGTTTCACTTGGAATTGGCAATTGAATCATGCAAGCTCCCTCCTTCGGAGGGGACGTTAAGCCTCGGTCCCGTGTACAGAGAGTCACAACTGTACGTACACGCAGTCCTTGGGCGAATGAGTAGGTGTAAACCCTCTGACGTTCCCCATCCGCCCCAAGTCTCAAACGCGGGCCATGTTAGGAGTGTCCGTATCATAGATACACGCGGCCCCGAATCAGCTTACACAGTTGAATACATCCTGACACCACTACACGCATTACTAAGACTTGTAGACACGCTAAGAAAGAAGAATAAGAATAACTCAAATGGGGAGGGGAGGTATGGCTAGCCCTAACTCTCTCTCGGCTACTAGTACTAGTGTAGTGATGGGCCTACTGTTGAAGTCAATTGGTCACCCCAGTGTTGTCAAAAATGTTTTTGGGGCACATGAATTGTACAATCAGGCCCATAGCCAGGATTTGTGGGGGATCCAGTGTGGACTTTCGACGGGTGGGTGCAGGGCCCCGCCTTAGGCCCCATCCATGGGGCATAGCGAGACAGGCGCCCCCCGGAAGCTCTACGAATTTTTTGACAATTTGGCTGTATTAATTTTATGGTAATAAACCATATTGTTTCTTGAAATTTTATCTGCTTAGAAGTTGAACCTCGATTCAAATAAGCCTCGGGCCGGCCGTTGGAGGCAAAACACCGGCAACTCAGCACGATAAAAGCGGGCCTTTTTGCATATTGCCATTTTTTTGGGCGCGTGCATTTGCACCCCCTAGCTACGGCCTCTACTGTACATCATTGTACCTCACGAGTCATACAGTCCCCATCAGTTGCATCATCCATGTCCAAAATGCCTGTTCACATCAGCACATCTCTCCACCCAAAAAGGCTACTCTCAATTTTAGATGCAATTGAACATGAATGTTTAGTCTGGTACAAGTGGGGTGGCTTAATTGTGAGAATATTCCTCGTAAACTTGATTTGGGTGAAATAATGAGAATGAAATATGACCTCGTCCTTTTTTCTGAACCGTCAACCGAACCTAACAATCCAATTCCATTGCCCTAATAACAGAAAAAATGCAATTTCTTACTAAAAACGTAAACAGTTGTTTACTCCGCTTAAAGGTTAGCGCGTGCGACTTTAGTGATGGTGACACACGCGCCGAACAGAATGTTCGCTTTACTACTCATTAGACATATATCGCGACCAAGTATCGCAGCATAATGGACAGTAAACAACCAATCAAGGAGCGCGCTTGTTGATACCCATTTCTTTAAATCAGCTATGAAATGATGTGTCAGTATGAAATAATGTGAGAGTCCCTCAGTTTAGATCTGGGATATGACTACGGTGAAGGGGTACTCACATCATGAAATGCATCTAGGTGTGTAAGGTTGGTGCTCCTCAAACATAGGGGCATCGGTTACAGAGGACTCCAAAAATAAGGGGTCTTTGGATGAGAGTGGTAATATTTTTCCAAAAATATTTTTATTCTTTCTTTTGGTGAGATTTTTTAATGGGGTCTTTGTGACAACGATACGAAAATGGGGGGGGGGGGTCATTCGGCTTAACCTTCGCGTCACTTCCAAGGGGGAGAGCGTGGTCTAGTGTTGTGGGTGCTGTGCCTGTGGCGCAAATATACCAAAAAAATCCCGGTGGGGTCACTTGCTGGGATTTAATCGGGTGCTCAATTCTGGATTTAATCTGTATACGATCTATTGATTAAATACAGAATACCGCTCTCCTCCATGGTTTCACTTGGAATTGGCAATTGAATCATGCAAGCTCCCTCCTTCGGAGGGGACGTTAAGCCTCGGTCCCGTGTACAGAGAGTCACAACTGTACGTACACGCAGTCCTTGGGCGAATGAGTAGGTGTAAACCCTCTGACGTTCCCCATCCGCCCCAAGTCTCAAACGCGGGCCATGTTAGGAGTGTCCGTATCATAGATACACGCGGCCCCGAATCAGCTTACACAGTTGAATACATCCTGACACCACTACACGCATTACTAAGACTTGTAGACACGCTAAGAAAGAAGAATAAGAATAACTCAAATGGGGAGGGGAGGTATGGCTAGCCCTAACTCTCTCTCGGCTACTAGTACTAGTGTAGTGATGGGCCTACTGTTGAAGTCAATTGGTCACCCCAGTGTTGTCAAAAATGTTTTTGGGGCACATGAATTGTACAATCAGGCCCATAGCCAGGATTTGTGGGGGATCCAGTGTGGACTTTCGACGGGTGGGTGCAGGGCCCCGCCTTAGGCCCCATCCATGGGGCATAGCGAGACAGGCGCCCCCCGGAAGCTCTACGAATTTTTTGACAATTTGGCTGTATTAATTTTATGGTAATAAACCATATTGTTTCTTGAAATTTTATCTGCTTAGAAGTTGAACCTCGATTCAAATAAGCCTCGGGCCGGCCGTTGGAGGCAAAACACCGGCAACTCAGCACGATAAAAGCGGGCCTTTTTGCATATTGCCATTTTTTTGGGCGCGTGCATTTGCACCCCCTAGCTACGGCCTCTACTGTACATCATTGTACCTCACGAGTCATACAGTCCCCATCAGTTGCATCATCCATGTCCAAAATGCCTGTTCACATCAGCACATCTCTCCACCCAAAAAGGCTACTCTCAATTTTAGATGCAATTGAACATGAATGTTTAGTCTGGTACAAGTGGGGTGGCTTAATTGTGAGAATATTCCTCGTAAACTTGATTTGGGTGAAATAATGAGAATGAAATATGACCTCGTCCTTTTTTCTGAACCGTCAACCGAACCTAACAATCCAATTCCATTGCCCTAATAACAGAAAAAATGCAATTTCTTACTAAAAACGTAAACAGTTGTTTACTCCGCTTAAAGGTTAGCGCGTGCGACTTTAGTGATGGTGACACACGCGCCGAACAGAATGTTCGCTTTACATCACTCATTAGAGCATAATCGCGACCAATTATCGCAGAATAATGGGCAGTAAACTAACCAATCAAAGAGTGCGCTTTTGAATAATTGACAGTAAAGGTAATAGAATTTGAGATAAATACCAATGGTGCACTTGGCTCTCCCTTTGGAGGAAATCAAGCTGATCTAGGGAGGTAGACATTACACCAAACCATGAAATACTCACATACTCTATCCAAGAGTGCAATTTTGGGTTTTATTTAATTTATTCTCTCTCTGTACCCAACTGACAGTGGTGGAAATCCCTAACCTCTCCTTTAAAGATGCAACAAGAGATTTCAAGGCATCCATATATTGTGTCATATGTAGTGATTTCATAAAGATTAGACACTCAATAGATTTCTTACCTTGCATTTCACTACAGACAGTTCTTAAAAGTGAAAACAAAAGGTGATTTTATTTGCTTAAATATTTCAATATAAAACAGGCCTAATTTTGTATTTGCTCCAATACGAATTAGGCATTTCACAATTTTTGTACCAAAGAAATCATTCTCAGCTTAATCCTTTTAGATGGAAATATTTTGTTTTTATGGAAAGCTTTTACATCAGTGCAAAAATCAGAGGTTTCAATATTTTAGGGTTACCTGATATGTGAAATCTCTCTTTGCACCTTTAATACTGCCAACATTCTCCTCAAAAAAGATCAACTTCTGCTGTCTTTTTATGCAAGAGCCACTCACAGAGCAAGCAATGGTCAAACTCTGTCACAGGACTTTACAGCACATACTGTAAGTTACTTATTATTTGATATTTTCTCTCTCTGGTATAAGGGGAAAATCCCTCCAAGCTGTATATTCCAATTAAGATATATTGCAATCATTTTCACACTTTGATAATAATGTTTACTCATGTAATCACCTTCAGGACATTCAAAATATTATTGTGTCTGTCAATTTTCAAAAAAAAAAAAAAAAAAAAAAAGTGAAAACAAAAGGTGATTTTATTTGCTTAAATATTTCAATATAAAACAGGCCTAATTTTGTATTTGCTCCAATACGAATTAGGCATTTCACAATTTTTGTACCAAAGAAATCAGAGGTTTCAATATTTTAGGGTTACCTGATATGTGAAATCTCTCTTTGCACCTTTAATACTGCCAACATTCTCCTCAAAAAAGATCAACTTCTGCTGTCTTTTTATGCAAGAGCCACTCACAGAGCAAGCAATGGTTGAACTCTGTCACAGGACTTTACAGCACATACTGTAAGTTACTTATTATTTGATATTTTCTCTCTCTGGTATAAGGGAAAAATCCCTCCAAGCTGTATATTCCAATTAAGATATATTGCAATCATTTTCACACTTTGATAATAATGTTTACTCATGTAATCACCTTCAGGACATTCAAAATATTATTGTGTCTGTCAATTTTCACTTGCAATTTCTCAAAAATTCTGTTGTCCATATTATGAAAAGGCCTCCTATCACAACAACACTAAATAAATAGTAAATGTCAGCGCAATAACACAGTACTTGTAACATCACTATGAGCTAGTCAAATCTCAATTCCCTTGGCACAGTTCAGTAGCATTCATTCACCATGTATTTAGAAAATACACCCCCTGGTTTTTGGTATGATATATGATACAGAGATCACACAAAGTCAGTTCATGTCAATGTATGTACAAGTACAACCCACTGAACTGTGTCCTTGGTAGATGAGCCTATTGTAACTCATAGTGCATATTCCTTCAATATTATGAATATATCCAGTGCAATAACTTGAGTAAATAATCAACTTGGAAAGCCAATTTCTTTAAATAAGATCAAACAGTTTTCCTCTGCTTGAAAGGCTTTCAAGTAATTTTCACCTTTGCAACTATCATGAAGGTTTCATTTTAATGTCTCAATCATATCCTACACTACTGCTTATACGTTTAGCTCAGAAGGGTGTTTCTTTTTGAATAATCCCACACTCTGCATTGCAATGAGCCTACACTGTACTATACAAAACGCCTGTCATTACTTGGGATAAAACCTGTTCAGAAAGTTAAGAAACCACAAACATTCATGACCATGTACAAATTCCCTAAGTACTAACACCTTGTGGGGGCCGGAAAATGATTGTAAAAGTCAGGGTTTTTAATGTGTTACGAATACCATTTTGGTGGGAATCACATGACCGTATTGAGTGAATTTCCAAAACTAGTGCATTGGTGGGATTGACTCAATACACACCCTCTGGGCATATTAGTAACACTCAGTCCCATTTTCCCAGAAGGATCTCAATTTCATCACCCGAAAATTGACACCAAGTCGAAAGGGGAAAAAAATTAATTACTCACTCAAATGATCCCTCAGCCTTGGCAACGGTTCCTGGTCTACACTTGGTGCATTCGGAGGTGTAAACTCAGTCCCATGCCTCCACGTCTAATGAGAATTGGAGGTGTGCTTTGGAGGAATGACAGTGATATGCTATCGACTTCCATGAATTATATTTTAGACCGATTTCAGATCCATTGGAAGCGACCAAAGATGGTATTCATCAAGGGTAACTTACATAGATCCTAAATTCCATGTACATGATATTTAACCCCTTTTATATGCCCAATACAAGTTTATTATTAAAAGGGACCAATTCATCACATGAGTTCCAGGTTGTAAGTTGTCATTAGCTTTCCATATATGATACATCTGCGTGCTGCAATGTATTAATTTTCTTTCCTTGATTCAATGGCTCTTGAAATGTTTTCTTCATGTGTATGATTTTGCTTAGAACCCTGACCAACCTTGGCTAAATTTATGTTTGATGAGATTTCTGACAAATGGGCAGCTATTGCATTTACACCCTTCTTAACAATCACATTAATGATGCAGGGGCGGATCCCAGGATTTCCTCAATAGAGGGGGCGCCAAATTTTCCGGTCGGTTGTTTGAAATTATGAAGAGGGGGAGGCGTCCGCTGGTCGCCCACAAAGCTAGATCTACACTGCGCCCAGCCCCTGCAAAACCCCGTATTTGTAGAAACTACAGGGCACCCTGTGGGTACCAGAGCATCAATGATCAGTAGCCTATAATAATGCCATTCAAAATACACAACATCCTTTAAAGTACCTTTTATATATTATTTTACAATAAAAATTACACATTAATACAATTTTGTTTATGATATAAATCAACTTGGAATGGTATTTTGCGGGGATCCATGCTGGCAGCACATGACATTATTGAAGCGTGAAATGTCCCAAAACTGGGGCTTGTGGGATTGAACTCCTCCCTTGAAGATAGCAATGTGTTTTGTAAGGCACTTATGACTGTTTGGAGTGAGAGAATTTGGGCTGTTTTAAGTTAACACAGTGCAAGGCTAAAGGCACTGCTAATGATTTAACTACCACCTAGGGTCCCGCCAGCCTGGCCATACAAGGACACGTACTATTCATTATAAAGTTTGCCCTGGTTTGGCAATAAACATATTTTAGTTCAGTATACTTGGACAGGTGAGAGTAGATAAGTGCCAATTGGAAAATCCTTCTTTTGATTTGGAAAAGAATTTCATAAATAAAAAAGCAACAAAGAACGGCTAATAAGTATGCCTGATAATGGAATATCATGTAGGCCTAATGCAGTTTATTTAGGTCCAATGACTGAAAAATAAACACTTTAGAAAACTTTTTAAACTTTGTTTAACTTGTATAATACGGTATCTATAACGGGTTCTTCCAATAAAAAACAAATCAGTTTATTTTACAATTTATGTACTTGTGGAGTCAGTAGGCCTACAATATCTACCTATCTACAGCTGGATCATTTCCATGTCAGTAGCTCTTTGCAGGTAAGCATTTGCAGTTTTATAATATAAGCCTACTTGATTTTTTCAAAACAATGCAAATGGGAAATAATAAACCCGCACCATAACTCTTGATCATGTTAAACAGCTCTCATTGAATACATTTTCCTCTAAAAGGTGATTGATCCACAAAGTACTTTAGATGCTGGGGATTAAGGCCCTACTATTAATTTTAATCTTTTGTTTATTTTTTTTGTGTTCAAATCTGTTTCCCTTGTTATCTTTTAATTTCTGTTAACACTTCAAAGAGTAACATCCTGTACAAAGTTTGGTTTTCAAAACCTTCACACATGCAATAACTTTTTCCAAGATCAAGTGTAAAATGAAATGGGTAGAGAAGTATGTTTCTTATTTGAAATGACAATAAACTATAGTTGAAAAGACAAATGACTAATTAGTCATTTGTCTTTAACACCATATTTAATTTGCACCATTAAATAAGAAACATAATTTAACAAGAAGAGTCCTTCCAAAAGGACAATCTGCCCTAATGAATCTAGCTTCCCCGACTTAACTTAGGCTTGATTTTGCATATACCTGAACACTTTACATTAGGTAAAATCAACGATCTACACCCTCTTTGAGATTAATCATGATGATGATAATTAGTTTCACAATTGTTTTAATTTTACATAAATTCTCTATTAGGCCACCAAGTTATTGTTTTTTCAGCCTAGTCTTTTTTCCAATCTAACTAAAAGTTACTTTCTTCTTTTTGTTCTTACTTGTATTTATTTATAAACATGCTATTTGAAAGTCATAATCACATGAACGCAACACTTCAACACATTGGCCTTTTTTCTGTGATCCACAGCCCATCCCCGTGACTTTACCCAAAGGAGTTGATATTTTCAATCATCCACCCGTTAGCCTAATTTTTTGCCTAATCATACTTCATAATCTATCTACTCTGGAAGAATTGTAGCCATTTTGTATTTTCTGTCCGTAAAAGGACAAAATTATAACGCAGTGGCCTTGGCTCAGTGGCACCGGATTATAAACATTTGTTTTAATACATCCAACCGCCTCATCAAAATCAACCTGAATTTTGGAATTAATCTTTCTCTGGGGGGGGAGGGGGGGGGATCATCTTAATTGCACCTAAACAAAATGAGTGTTCTAGAACAAAAATGCACCCTTTATTATTTAAGTGCCCTGCCTTACCTGAAATGGTTGTCCCTTACTGCACTTGTTTAACTATCAAGGGTCACTTTAAAATTTTTCAGAAAAGGGCGTTCACTTTTTTTAAAGCCGGGTGGTTTTTACAACAATCCCCTTTTTATAATGCATACCAGAGTATTAATATTAAGGATATTTTAAATTAAAAAAAGAAAAATTTTAATTTTTTATGTTATCATCGTGCAATAGTAAATGGTTACTACTTCATTGTCATACGTAATTAAACTAATTATTTATGATGTGAACTCCACAAAGATAAGAACCACATTAATCTGGGGGCTTTGGTATTTTTTTAAATTAATTTTCACTTGACAATGTTGTAAACTGTATGACATTACAGTGTAATTAATTACTGTTTAACTTACCCGAAACCACAAAATACGGCACATTTAATGGCAATGACTTTTAATCAATATTGTTGTTATGGGGAAACGT
The DNA here is from genome assembly GCA_023653785.1 of Ophioderma brevispina. Classification (NCBI taxonomy): domain Eukaryota; kingdom Metazoa; phylum Echinodermata; class Ophiuroidea; order Amphilepidida; family Ophiodermatidae; genus Ophioderma; species Ophioderma brevispina. The sequence goes on from JAMKCH010022112.1 coordinate 11,050, forward strand.
GTCATTTGCTTTTTTCACTTCTCAAGGCAACAGCAATATTTTGCTGGTTTAATATTTTTTAAAGTCGTCGAGATTTCACATCGGTAGACTGCTCCATGTGTACCTGCATACAGGGAGTTGGTCAATCTGTGTGTGAATCATTTTACACACACTTTAATGGATAGTATAACTTCTTCATTCTCTTAATTGTGTTTCCCTGTACTTAACCGCCCGGGGGGGGGGGAGGTCTCACCTTTGGTTTGGGTAGGACGGCTCCACGACTCTGGAAGTGGGACCCAAAGCTATACCATTTTTAATGCAACAAAAGGGACCATAGCTATACCAGAAATGCAAATTTTAGGCCAAATTAAACCGATGTCTATGGCAACCGGTATGGTCATTTGTGTTGTTGAGAATCCCCCCCCACTTAAACTGTATAGGTCACCTTTCATAACAGTTATGATCAAGGTAAAAATGTGTGTAGTAATCACATGATTTGCAAATGGTGATATATCCCTGAACTAAAATTTCTGAAGTTTTTTTTTTTCCCATGGTCCACCCTCTGTGGTGGCAATTTAGCTCACCAAGGACAATCTCCTGTGTGTTGCAAACTGTCAACATATGCTGGTGGTGGTGTAACAGAGTATTGTAAATGGTCAACTTATACAAAATTACTAAACGACATTCTCATATAATCGACTAATATACAAACCGATTTCAACCATCGGCACTTCAATTGGGCTAATTTACCCCACTTATAATACCAGGCTAGGTTTTAACACTTTTATCCAGAGAAAAAATATTGAAAAAAAGCAAAACAATTTCACATTCAGTAATATGTGACAAGCTACAAGGTTAGATGTAATCATGCAAGTTCCCAAGAAATAAAAACAGTGGTTGAATTTCACCTTGCTTCATAGTAGCGGAGGGTGTTTGATAATCCCATAATCCATTGCAATGGCTCCTACTGTTCTGTACTACACATATGTCAGTAATGTAGGGCAGTGTAAAGAAGTTTTAAGGAGCACAAAAACTTTCATTATTAAAAAAAAATTATAATACTAGTGTTTTGGGTGCAGGAATGGGTGTAAAAGGTCGATCGAGTTTAGTATTAAAAAATGGGGATTTTTTGTGGGATCACATGCCAGGATCATGGCAAGGATTATGAGGGTGAAATGATACCAAAATATGCATTGTGGGTGGGATAACTATGCTCCTAGGAGCTGGTGCTTCTAAGGCCACTTTGATGATTGAAGTGAGAGAATTTGGGCTGTTTGAAGTAAACACAGTGCAAGGTTAAGTTCAAAGCATATTACTATTATTATGCGCGTTTTGAACCATATGTGAACATTGCATTCGTGAATGAGACGTGCATAACTAAGCACTATCTTCAGAAGCAACTGGAATGAGTGTAAAGTACACATGGTCCAAGGCACATGGAACTTTAGACCCTGGGGAAGATTTGGTGGGAAAACCATAACAAACTACCCTTTCGGCAATACATATATCGTACCTAATAAACATGAAATTATTTCCAAGTGGTTATCACACTAGGCTGCAAATGCAATCCCTCTCTAGGCCAGCATTGATATGCATGGCTTTCAAGCTTTCACACAGCATGGCATCTACTTGTAGGACAACAGAAATTCAGAATAATCTTTGCCTACCAACACAGTCATGCCAAAACACAAAAGACGAACAAAATGCCCAAAATGCAACATCTGGGCTCAGATTTTTCAAAATCACACATAACTTTTCAAAGAAATGTCATTACTTGCTACCTGCGAGTTTCAACATAATTGGACAAGACATGAAGATACTAGTTTAAGAGAACTTGGTTCCACTCTTATTTCTACGTTATGACAATACCTAGATTATAGGCTAAAAAAAGCCATTTTGTAGATTTACAGGGCGCCCGGCGCTCTATGCAACGCCCGACGCCCTGTGCTCTGCAAAAAAAGAGGGGGCCTGGCGCCGGGTGCGCCCCCCTTAAATCCGCCCTGGTTGGTCAAAACAAGTAATATCATTGATTGTTAGCATCTGATACGAGAGCATATTAGATAATTTGTCATCACTCAATTTTACACATGCATGTACTATAAATATGGTTAACCCCTCCTCTTATGTCCACAAAGGCAGCATTTTATAATACCACCTTGCCACATGTATTGATCTTGATCTCGATCACTTGAGCACAGTAAGTGTGAAGACTGTACATGTTGGAGTGAAAAATTGCAGAAAAGCGCACATGGGGAAGAAATTTTTATCTTTTAAAATCATCATTTCACTTCAGTGATTATAACAATCAAAACTAAATAAGAATGGGAATAAACAGATGCCTTTTGTGTTACCTATTCAATTACTCATGTCATAATTGAGGGTAAGTTCAATACGGATACTGGCTGTATCAGTATTGTTATATGGCCTTCATTTTTCTGATTACACTTTTAAAATATTATTTTCTCAATTTTATTTGACAAAAGATTTCTCACGGGAAAGTATTTTGTTTACTATCAAGTTGAGAAAGGGGAATCCCCTAGTTTGTTTTGCTACCTTGCACCTGTTTAGATTGCACAATAAGAAGAAGTGGGTAATTCCCCAAGATGTAAACTTAGTGACTTAGAAACTTGTTTATGTTTTGACGATCAAAATATTGCCGAACCTAGGGAATTCCCCCAAAGTTATAAATATATGAAGTGATTATTTAGATTGTGACATCTGATTGATGATGCAAGGTCATGGTTTATGCATAGGATAATGTAATGATTATTTTTAGCAGGGAAATCTAGCTGTGTGAAGATAAATGGAGTTGTGACTGACGGACTGAGGCCAGCAGTTGAAATCAGCGGAGCTGAACTAGAGCTCTGGAGCTCTACAGTATAATTAATAGCTATAGTTTTTCTCTACAATAATGGTAGACTTGAGTTCTACATCTAGTGCCCAGGATTTTAATATTTTGGATGCCGCGGAGCTTGATAGACGAAACTGTTTGATGTCGTCTTTAAAGCCAAGAGATCAGTTTGGAATCAAACGGGATTCCAGTTTGTGGTCCTATTGAGGACATAGCGACAGGAATGATGGTGGTATATACCTGGATTTTATTATTGTGGAAACATTTGTAGTCGAGGGAAAGCCCCGTCGTCTTGAACTGCTGGACACAAGTTACCTTCAGGACTGAAAAGATTCCCTTGGAATATCATTACCTGAGTTTTGTATGAACTTGTGCGCTGTCATTTTGGAGGCTTCGTTGTGAGGACATAACATCGTGAACGCAGCGCTTCTTGTGGATAATGGACATCTTGTTAAATAAGTTACATGTAATCTTAAAATTGTGAGATGATGTTATTTATGTTGTTTTGGACATACCAAAAATTCTTGAACTAATAAAATCATAAAATCTGTTTTATATAAAATTCAGATCACTTGGCACAAGGCTCGTTTATTAGTTTTGAAAGGTATTTCTGACCTTAGGCGTCCACGAGACGTCATAACAGAATTGGGGGCTCGTTTTTCCGGGAATTGAATTAGATAATTTGAGCCTTATGATTCGAATTTACAATAAAAGTGTGAAAATATTGTAAACATTGTGAACATTTTCAGCATACACCAATTTTGTGTGTATTTACATGTACTAACATTGTAGTTTGGTCAAGTATAGTTATTGTGTTGTAGTGTACAATAACAATGGAGTTTGACCCAGAAGTGGTCATAGGGCAAATAATTGGGAGAAGTTTGATGAGCGGGTTGAGAAAGCGGAGTTAATGAAACTAGCCAAGGCATTTAGGACTGAGGCACACATGATAGAGGAAAGCAAGTCATCAAAAATACGTTTGATTGAAAACATTGGTCCAGGAATGTTTGGGGTAGTTCGTTTTTGGAAAAGACGAAGAAATTCTGGAAAGGGCAAAAGTGCTTGCAATTCAAGTAAAGAATTGAAATTCAAAAGGAATTGGAAATAGAATTGAAACAAGATGGACCGGAACAAAAGAAAGGAAATTGAATTAGAGGAAAGAAAAAATTGCAATGCAAAAATACAAAAGAAATTGGCAACAAAAGCGATGAATTACACCCGCAAAGGATATGAAAAAAAGAAAGAGCTTTGAAGCTCAGGTAGAGTTAGAAAAATTGAAACAAACAGGCTAGCTCGTCAGACCTTCAAAGAAATATGGTTTTGATGCGGCGAAAATATTCGCCCGGTTCCAAAATTTCAGGAACCAGAAGTAGACAAATACTTTCACATTTAGCAAAAAATTGCCCAATAGCTTGAAATGGCACAAGGAGTCGTGGACCTGTTGCTACAGTCAGGTCATTGGTAAAGCCGAGAAATATATTCGGCCATGTCATTAGACAGATGTAGTGATTATGATGAGGTTAAGCAGGCAGTGCTCCAAAGCATTTGAATTGGTACCAGAGGCATATAGAAAAAATTCAGGTCTGTCAGAAAAAGACTGGACAAGACCCATGTTGAATTTGCCCGTGTAAAAGGAACAAATGTTTGACGCTGGCTTCTCTCAAAAAGAAGTCAGGCAAAATTTTGGTCAACTTAGGGAGTTGCATGTAGGTGAAGAGTACAAAAAGTGTCTACATCCAGAATCAAAACACATCTGGATGAAAACAAAATGACAGTTTGCGTGATAGACAGCCGTAAAGGCCGACGATTATGCATTGACACCCAAATAAGTACTACTAGTAGGCCTAGCCAAGAATTTACTAGGGACAACAAAGTACAACAATAAAGTCGGTGTTCTAACAAAGCGTCTCGTGGTAGCACTCAGGAGGGAAATCCCAGTCAGGTTCCCATGAAAAGGGGAGTAAAGAAAGTAATTGTGCTAATCAAAAGCATGGGATGGGGACCCAAAATCACAGTTCACATGCCATCACTGTAAAAGCCAGGACATACAAAGTCAAGGTGTTGGGAGCTAAATGGGCTATCAACAAAAATGGAGAAAGCCACAAAGTGCGTCAAAAACCAATAGTTGTGCACCGTGACTTTGAGGTCAAAAGTTCTTCTTCTGTTCAGAAACAAGAAATTCCATAAAAGGGAATTGACACAGAAAAAGTAAGGGCTGACTTTAAGCCTTTTGTTTTGGAGGCATTTGTGTCCCTTTCAGGTTATAGTTTAGATCCCAAAACCATTAGAAAAGCGGGGACACGTGTTGCGCGAGTCCTGATAGGAAGATGCACTTCCATTTGATATTGAGAGTTCCACGGAAATAGGCATTGATTCAGGGGATAGGTATAGATTGTATTAGTGTCCCTTTCACAAAATGAAATTTGGAAATCAGACGTGGTTTTGGAACTGTCACAATTGCGTTTAGGCAAGAACGCCCAGTTAAAGGGGTATCCATGTTGTTAGGGAATGATTTGGCAGGGGGGAAAGTGATCCCAGATCCCAAAGTTTCCCAGGTGCCCTGTACAGTGGATAAGGTTGATGAGGAAATAGACATTTTCCCAGCATGTGCAGTAACGTATGTCAATGACACGAAAGACCTCACAGGAAAACAGTGCGCAGGTGATGAGTCAAAATAATCATAAATATAGGAAGAGCGTTGAGGATTGACTTGGCCCAAATTTAGAGTGATTACTTTCTCTTCAAAGTTAGAGGAGTTTGGATGTCATCTTCCCTCTTCAGGGGAGACTAAATTCCAAGTAGTGAAAATCAGCCCCTGAGCACAAACAAAGTGACAAGATGGTAAACAATGAAATTACAGCCATGAGCAATGATAGAGTTAGGGACTGTAAAGGAGCCCTTTAAGCAGACAAGCTGGTAAATGACAGCACAACGACCCAGCACTTAGTAAATTAGGTGAGAGGGCATTGTAGCAAACGGAAGCGAGCCAAATTCTGTATGTTTCTACAGCAAAATGGTGTCCTCATGAGAAAATGGCGGCCACCCGAGGCACTGTAGAAAGAATGGGAAGGTTGTGCAATCAAAAATTGTAGTGCCAAAAGGTATTACCAAGGAAGTGATAGGATAGCCCATGATAGTCCCATGGGCAGGACACTTAGTGTGAGAAAAACACATGACAGAATGAGGAGTCATTTTTGGTGGCTACACTCAGAAAGATGTGTCTGAGTATTGTACGACTGTCACACTTCAAATGGTGGGCAAGCCCAATCAGAAAAATTCCTACTGCTCCCGTGCAACCAATACCAGCATTTGATGAGCAATTTAGTTGGGTGTTAATAGATTGCGTAGGACACACTTCCAAGACCAAGCAGGAAATCAGTTATTTATTGACCATCAGTGTGCTTACACAAGATCCCTGAGGCTTACCCTTGAGAAATATTAGGGCCCCCACCCCCAGAGATAGTGAAAGCTCTAACAAAGTTTTCACCTAGTAGGCCTTCCAAACAATTCAGTCTTGATCAAGACTAAAATTTCATGTCAGGTTTATTCCAACAGGTTATGGACCAGTTGGGGAATTTCCCAGTACAGTTCTCAGCATACCACCCAGAAGCCCAGGGGGCCTAGAAAGGTACCACCAAATATTGAAGACAATGATCAAAACCTATTGTTTGAGAATTTAGAGGGATTTGGGATAAGGGAGTTCATCTCCTGTTATTTGCTTACAGGGAGAGTACAAGCGTCATAGGATTCACTCCCCCCCCCCCCCCTCCCCCCCCCCCCCCCCCCCCCCCCCCCCCCCCCCCCCCCCCCCCCCCCCCCACCCCCCCCCCCCCCCCCATCCCCCCCCCCCCCCCCCCCCCCCCCCCCCCCCCCCCCCCCCCCCCCCCCCCCCCCCCCCCCCCCGTCCATTTGAGTTGGTGTTGGGTCCACAAAGTTAGGGGACATTGAAACTACTGAAAGAAAAAGTGGTTGTGTGAAAATCTGATGTGATTTGCTAGAATATGTGTCTCAATTCAAGACACCGGCTCCAAAGAGCCAAGAAAATTGCCAAAAAAATTCAAACAGAGCCAGGCAAAAATGAAAAAAATGGTATGACAAAGAAGCTAGGAACAGAGTATTCAAGCAGGTGATAAAGTTTTGGCACTGTTTCCAATACAGGGCATCCTTTGAAAGCCAAGTATTCTGACATATGAGATGGAGAACAAAGTGGGAGGACTTGACTATAGTGATCAAACCACCCAGGTAGATGTAAAAGTCGGACAATTATGTCCCAAATATGCCTCAAAGATATAATGAAAGAGATGATGACATAAGCCTGCATGTGTAATGTCATCTAGAGTTGATGAGTGTACAATGATGACATAACAGAGTCAGAAACTGAACAAAACAGCACTGTAAACACAGAAAATGAGTTGGTGTCAATTGCAAAATTCTGACATACTTGCCAATTTAGACAAGAAATTAGCGCCATATCCAGAAAGTCAACAAGGTGAATTGGAAGAGTTAATTCATGAGGGAAAACATATTTCTGATGTACCAGTGAGGACACTGTCATAAACCATGTACATCTATGTAGGCGTTCAGAGCCGACAAAGTGCCAGCACTCAGTGGTAAAATAAAAGTGAGATTGGAAAGTTCAGATCCAGTCAAACTCCACTTTTATGCATATTGGGGAAACAATTACCCAATTGATCTATGAATTGATTTTAATATTTTGTGGATGATAAATTGTAAAACTACACTGAAAGGGAATTAACCTAGGTGGAGTTAACTCTACAAGAATAAAATCTGGAACATAAGGGGGACTTATCAAGGAACAAGAAAATGTCTTGGCAGCTGCCTTTGTCCAGAGCTGCCTAATTTTTGTCAGAAATTTGGTGACAATTTTATTAATATAGGACTGAAGGCAGCAATCAAGAACATATAAAAGTGTAAAATTTACACTGTGTAAAATGTATGTAAAAACCACAAAGTGGTTAAAGTATAAAGCCAGATTCAAAATTTTCATTTCATTCAAATGTTCTTATTAAGTGGGAGGCTTGGTATAGGGCATCCATTTCTGATTAAACTTTTAGAATATATTTCTCAATTTTATTTGGAGAAAAAGATTTCTACGGGCAAAGTATTTTGTGTACTATAAAAGTGAGAAAGGGATAACCCTAGCTTGTTTGCTAAACTGCCAACCTGTTTAGATTGACCACAAAAGGGAAGTGGGAATTCCCCAAGATGTAAAATTAGTAACTTAGAAACTTGTTTATGTTTTGTTTAAGATCAAAATATTGCAGAACCTAGGGAATTCCCCACAAAGCTATATATATGAAGTGATGTAAATTTAGATTGTGAAATCATTGATGGTGCAAGGTATGTTTATGCATGAGGATGATGTAATGATTATGGTTAGAAAGGGAACTATAGCTGGTGAAGATAAATAGCAGTTGTGACTGAAGGACTGCAGGCCAGCAGTTGAAATCGAGGAGCTGAACTAGAGCTCTGGAGCAATACAGTATAATTATAGCTATATTTTTCTCTACAATAATGGTAGACTTGAGTCTACATCTAGTGCCAGGATTTAATATTTGGATGCCGCGGAGCTTGATAGCTAAATTGTCTGCTGTGTCTTTAAAGCCAAAGAGTTTCAGTTTTGGAATCAAAAAGGGATTCAGTTTGTGGTCTATATGAGGACATAGCGACAGACTGATGGTGGTATATTACTGGATTTATTTATGTGGAAACATTGTCGTCGAGGGAAGCCCGTCGTCTTAAACTGCCGGACAAGATTACCTTCAGGACTGAAAAGTTCCCGTGGAATATATTACCTGAGGTTTGTATGAACTTGCGCTGTCATTTTGGAGTACTCGCATGTGAGGACATATCATCGTTGAACTGCAGCGCTTCTTGTGGCGATTAATGGACATTCTTGTTGACACTAAGTATACATGTAAATCTTAAATATTGTGAGTGATTTTTATGTTATGTTGTTTTGGACATACCAAATTTTGAACTAATTACACATCATTAAACATCTGGTATATTATATAAAATTAAGATCACGGTGAACAAGGCTCGTATTTGTGTTTGAAAAGGGTTATTTCTGACATTAGGAGTCAACTAACCATAAACAGTATCCACGTAATCTATATGGTCGCTCATCTAATATGCTATTGATATTTGTAGGCATGGCCCACACTAGGGAACCTTTCTGTTCTTCATACCATCTATTAAAGGAACATTCTCCGTCTGAGTATGTTTACTGGTAGATTGACATGAAAAAATATGAGCTAGCTTCTGATATACAGACACATTCCCGCTATATCGAATGTAAATCACTTCATATAAGTGCCTTTTTTGTTGATTTCTTTTTAAATGCAAGTTTCTGCTTTGAATAGTCAGCAAATTTTTGTCCACTTGACAGCCCTATCCCTTGGTTGATTTAAAATTAAATTAAGAAATACACATATTACATTTTAGAGGGGAAAAGAAGGACAGTTGTGTCACTATAACCATATGAGCTATGGCCCTTGAAGCATTTGCAGCTTAATGTCTGAATGAGGAAACAAAGGTGAAATATTTAGTATACTTGTATCATTCCTAATGTTCACATTCTCACAGGAATTTATATATTAATTTATTGAGCCTATTGGCCTTTTGGGATTATCTTATTGTATACACCATCAAGACACAGTTCTGATCAATTATCAAATATTTTACAGGGACAAAAATCCACGAAGATTAGTTAAATATGATGGAATTGACTTGAAATGCATTATGAAACATATAAGAGAATGAAGCCAATGGTATTTCCAGATCTGTTTCAGTGCTACTGCATTTTATTCACATGCATGCTTTCTTATATTTGTATAACAGCAGAGATTAAATTATCCTGAAGTTAGCTTCTGAAAGGATTTTGTGCTTTAAATAATCTAACCTTTGATATACAAATTTGAAACGTCCCAGTTTGCACTTATATCATCAAGGTGGGCATTAAAATTTAAATCCTAAGTTGCGATCCAAATTGGCCATTAAATTGCAAAAGTGGTTCACCAGCTTCATCAAACTGAATATTTTATGTATCCAAGTCATCTGCATCCTGAAGTGAACTTAAAACAACCATGTACTTAAGCATACCCACTTGATTCTGCATATTTTTAAAAAAACAAAATTTAAGAGCCTGTTCAAAATTAATTTCCTGTCTCTACATTTGAGGTGAATGCAATCCACGCCTGCACCTCTTTAATACCTATGTGACGGTATGACATTAAATTTTGCGTATTAGTAATTACACACAAAACCAGCCAAGCATTAAATATCAAGTAAAAGTAATGTTATGTTTGCCTTGACATATAATACCTGGACAAGATGGTGGTTGAAGCGCTAAAAATCTCATGAAATGAGCTTTTGTGACTTGGATGGAATCTCCAATTTCTAAATGAATTTACAGAATATCGTATTTTGGCTGTGCGAGTTTAAGAGTCCCTGCTTATTTTTTTGCTGTTAGAGATTAAAAATGACTAGGTTTCAAGCTGACGACTACGAGCAATATCAACAAAATGATTTATTAAAAGTAATATTACTAACCAAATTGGCATGTAGTGCCACATTTTCCACACCAGACATTCATAATTGCTGATGTGTAATCTAATTTAAGAATCAGGGTGTTCTCTTTTTTTCAATATATCTTCATAAACCGTGTCCTCCAACTAGCCTAAAATAAAATTATACATCTAATCTAACCTCTTTGCCAAGAAGAAATTCGCAAAATAGAAAGATTGCGGATTTGCAATTTGTTATATTGCCCCCCCGTTACAGCATGATCGAATTTCTTTCCAAGTATCTATCATTGAAGCTTGATTGAATGTGAGAAAATATATTGCTTCAATATGCGACCTGAAACTGAGCTTCTAACAACAGTGAAAAAGTTGGACAATAGGGTGGCCATTTTGTGGGTATTTGCCAGTTTAAAAGTAAAACCGTGCTATAGAAGAGAACTGTAAAGTCAAACAAAAATACACGACAAGTTTCAGGTGGGAAAACAGTTAATTCTTGAACTTTCACTGGAATTTCTTCCATGATTTTTTTTTCAACACTGAGAAACTATTGACTTTTAATTATCTGTCCTAGAAATTGAGACTGCATAATCTTATCTTCTTCTGTAAGTCGAAGTTGTTAAGCCGGATGTGCCCAGTAGCATTGTAATGGGCAAGACTAACATGGGTTTCAAGGCAAAATAGATATTAGACCAAAGGGAATATTATTTAATCATGATGGGGTCAAACCCCATCTTAACTTTTTAAAACAAACCACCGTTAATTGGTTAACTACTGAACAATTGTAAACACACATAATTGGAATCACTCAAGTATTAATTACAATCAGAAAATTTGATCTCTTTAATCAAGTTAGTACTGGCTATATTTAGCTTTAAGTGGATGGAGAGATATTAGCCAAGATATGAGTGGTTTAATTTAATGATAACATCTCGGAAGTGTAAACCTATGAATTTCTTTCTAATGACCTCGATAACAAGCCAATCATTTTTTGCTTTTAAAGTGGCACTGGCACATTTCAAACAAAATCTGAAATCATTGCAATTTGCTTTCAAATGATAGTCTATGACCTTGAAAGAATACTGATATATTTTATGCACAAAAATATCAAACCATAAAAACACAGAGGAGCCTTAATACGAGTCTCAGGACATCCAGTTATTTTCAGCCTAATTTTTAGGCCTTCTTTGACTTTAATCAACATATATGTTTATGTATGAATATCATAAGACTCATACTCATTAATAATAATGGCACAAAGGTCACTGACCGGTTGAACAGGGTGGATGGCATGGGAATCAGCTGTGTGTGTGTTTTCTTATGTTTAACACCATGATCCACTGTCTACTAAATAAAACCACTCCAGGGAGTTTTAATATAAAATCACTCAATTTACCCCATAAGGGCATTGATTTGGACTTAATCATTCAGATGAGGACTAAACTCTAAAATGTATAGATAAAGATTTACAAGCCATGCAAAAAATAGTCAATTTGAAAATCGTGAGGTGCAACTACTTTTCAAATGTGCCAAGCTGTCTCTTTAAATGTGGCTTCCACCCATGAACACAAAATATCAAACATATTGAAATGGACCCATACTTCAGTCACTTATTTTTATAAACAATTTGAAGTTTACATTGTGTAAGAACTGTAGGAGAAATGATTAAATCAAGAAAGGCTTCACAGGGATTTGAACCAGTAACCTCTATCTATAGTATTCACACCTAATACACAATGCTATGCAAAATGATCTGGAAGGCCAGGCAATTGTTTTGGTGAACTTGAATCAATAGTTTTTACAGAATTTATCTAATACACACTACTGCTTATTACAACTCTATAACAAACATGACCAATCAAAGAATGACACGGGTACAATGAGGCAGAGAAGTCATAATGCTCGCGAAATACCTGGAATTATCTAATTTCAAACTGCTTTCCAATTCAAACACGTGTGAATGACAGTGATATTGCCAAAACATCCAATAACCACCAGCTGTTTTTGCTGACAAACATGAGTACATAAAGAGGCACTTGATGACTTAGTAAATATCCCAAGTGCCTGAAGAAAGCTTAATACACTGAGGGTTCTTCAGCCTTATTCTCACCATACTCCAATCAAGCTGAACTTTTGGTAAAGAATTGCTTTGTACAGCAATTTCCATCTCACATATCTTCCAATTTAAATCTGTGATCTGATTGCTAACCTTACATCCTGCAAACATAAAGTACATTGGCCTGTGGATCCGTTCAAGACCTTTTAGATGAAATAAGCAGTGCACCGAAACACCCGCATCACACATTTATTCCATGCACACGTGCAAGCACACACACACAAAATGATTTAGTTGAAATCTCAGAGGCCCTTTAATCCCAAATTTCTGTTGATACTAATGTAACATATTCATTCAATGGGGTAATTGGTGGGAGTGAATTCATGGATCACCTAATGCCCTTTTAAAAGCTTGCAACACAAGAAGTGACACGTATGTAAGGCAGTTAAGACCTCCTTTTTCAGCATTGCTGTCACCCAAAACCCCATATTGTTTTAAAATCCCACACAAAGACCAGATATTTTTTTTGAAATTTTACGACTCACTCGAAGATCCATATTTTGGAGGAAATCTTTTAAATTTTCAACACCCAAATACATCTTATTTTTTAGAAAATTTTGCAAAAATCTCACCCAAAGACCCCATTTTTTGGAAATTTGTCACTCAAGAAAAACCCTATTTTGGGGGCAATTTGGCTGTCTCTCACCCCGAGAGACAGCCATTTTTTTCAGTCCTCTGTCACCGAACGCCCCTGGGTTTGGAAGCACGAGCCTTACACCACATACCCATTTCATATGTGAGTGCCCCCTTGGGGATGGGCACTCCAAGCCAGGAAGCTTAGCTGCGCTACACACCGTTACCTTTTAAAGTTTATTTGCCTTGCAAGACAAACTACTCCCCACCCCTATCTGAAGACCAAATCTTACCCGTTCTTCTTTCCACTGGCCTTCTCCCGTTGAGGCTGGCCACCGGTCCTGCGATCCACTGAGGGTTTCACACTGGTCGTTGTGAACCTATATAACAACAATATTCAAACAATATCAAGATGTGTCAAAACTATCAGTCAGTCACCTGTATTGCAATGTGCGGTGACGGGATCTCTTTGAATAACATGTCATTTTCAATAATGCACCTGTACAGCACCTTGCAATCCAATATGATGTCAGGTAAATGTTAGCATCTCAGACAGATCACCTTTGGCATTAAACATGATGAAACTTAGATTTGTACTGTTGATAACATCATAATAGATATGTGAGGCGAGTTCCCGTGTGCCAGGGGAGAATGCTTTGTATTACAGTATCTAAAACAGTTTGGCTCATTTTTCTTGAACAGGTATCATTTTTTTTGTAGTCCTATGAAGAACTTTACTTTGTAATTGGCAGTATTTAACCCACTACATCCCAATAAAAGTGAGATTTTTTCCCAAAAGCAGAGTTTTCCACCTACTGGGGGTACAATTTTTTGATACACACAGAAGCTTCGAGCAGGAACGTGCAAACTTAAAGGTGCATTTCGTGATTCCAGCACCTTCTGTTTTATTCATTGCTCACTAGATATCCTTGAGAAAAGCTTATTATTCACAACTTTTTAGCTGATCCCGACTTTGCGGTTTTGTGTTATGAGCAAATGCTCGTTTCCCACGGTCCCATAGGCTACTGTGTTATAATTTCTGTCCGTTTACGGACAGAAAATACCAAATTGCGAATTTCTTACAGACACGACCGAATTTTCACGTAAGATTTGGCACACATGGATTGCTAATGTTAACGGTTCAGATGACATGAAAATCTCAACTGTTTTGAGGTAAGTCAGGGGGACGAGGCTGTGGATCACGAAATGCCCCTTTAAAGTGAAAATAAAATAAATAAAAGTGCTAAATTTCAGCGGTCAGAACCCAGTATAATTTGCAAAAATATATTGCTGGGAAAAAAAGTTTGGAAATTTCACCTCAATAAGGTCATGTTATCCCACAAAAATCCTATTCTTAACACAAAAAATACAGCACCCACCAAACTCATGTGTTGTCTACAGTTACCACAGATACACAGACACACTACCCTCTTGCCGACGACACCAACAATATGAAGCATCCAAATGAATTATGACTTGGAAGCAAAAGCTAATTTTAAATGAAGCTCAACTGCTCTTTTCTCCATTTACCACCCTCGAGTCAGTGACATTAAGGTAGGATTATCGGCTACGGCTTCATGCCCAGATCTTGTTGAAATTCTCATGAAATGTTGGTATTGGTGAAAGAAACATGTGTGCCAAATTTAATTTTTTCCAAAAAGGCGTTTTAGAGATATGTCACATAATGCGTTTTCAAATTCTCATAGACTTTGTACAGGGGCTGATTTTGGCAGTATAAAAATGGACCAAAATGGGGCAATTTTGTGAAAAACTACACATTTTATTTCAATTATTTCTCAAGTAATTGATGAGTTATAAGATTGGTGTTTGTTTTTAATGGTTAAAGAAATATCAAAAATCCATACAATTTTTTATTTTTCTGTGTGTCATCAAAACAAAGAACAGGTAGTCGCAACAACACTTTTTTATTGAAGTATTTCTAGAAACTACAACTCCCTTGGTTATGAATAAGGTGTCATATGAAAGGAAATCAAATTTAGAAAATTCTCATGTTAGATTTTGCAGATTGAGTGTTTCTATTTGAAATAATAGGTGTTTTTTAATTTTCCCTAAATTAATTTTCCCTAAAATAATTTTTTCTAAAGAATTAAACACTTGATTAAAAAAAGCCAATGTGAGATTTTAGGTATTTTGTTTATACACACATCCCTAAAGTTTCAGCTTAAAAGCACCTTCCATTTAGGCTAGGAAAAATTATTTATTGTAGAAATTAGGGAATTTTAAAAAAATAAATAAAAACACTAAAACCAATTGTGCGTTCTTGAAACTGCAAAAAATTGTGGAGGAGAGTTCAATCCTTACCATAGTCAAGTTTGGACTAAATTCATTTAGGAGTTTTGATTTTATGGTCATTTTTCTGTAAGACCATTTTATCCGATGATCCTACCTTAACACTTTTAGAGAGTTGTTTTGCGTGTATACTTGCGCACCGCTTTTATACGCATGCGTGCGTATACCGGTGCATTGAATCATCACTTGTTATTTAATGCTGCCAATACTACTTTACATATTCTGACGTCACTAACTCAAGGATGGTACAAACACTAACAATTTTACAATAACTAACATCAGCTTCATAAAGAGCAAAGATATGAATTTCAGTATCATGAAATTTTGCGACCATCGTAAAAAGTGCAAATTTACAGCATCTGCCATTTGGAGATACTATATGCATGATAATCAATGCTGTTCTTCTGACTTTCTTGCTTAGAGACCTTAAAAACAAATTGTTTCCACAGACATGTGGGTTGTGAAAACACTCTGCACTAGACTTGGCATTCCTGACAATAAAATAATTTTCAATGTCTCTTACGGTGAGTTTACAGGTTATGTTTTTTAGCTTACAGCACTGCGGGTGACATAGTAAAATCAGTATTGCAAAGATATGATAGCTCAGGTGCTCCAAGCAATCCCATAAAGATGCTCCTCTATATGCTTCTATCCTCGTTCAGTTTGCTAATAATTTCTTTTTATGTTAAAGGGGTGAGGAAATTTGATGAGCATA
The DNA here is from genome assembly GCA_023653785.1 of Ophioderma brevispina. NCBI lineage: Eukaryota > Metazoa > Echinodermata > Ophiuroidea > Amphilepidida > Ophiodermatidae > Ophioderma > Ophioderma brevispina. Next base: position 27,138 of record JAMKCH010022112.1, read on the forward strand.
ATCTGGGTATTTGTACCTGTTGATTCTGATAGCCTGCCTTTAGGGACACAAAACTACGGGCTTAGAAAATGGCTTCAGTTTATCATGGGAATATCATATTAGTTCTATTGTAAAAGATCAGATATCTAGCCTCTTTTCCCTTGGTTGCTTCATTTTTTTAAAATCCTTTTGCCCTCTGGTATGAATTGTCTAGAAAATGGGTATGAATTATCACAAAAAAAAATCTTACAGAAGTTAAATACTGTATACTAAGTTTTTTTGTTGCTGGATTGTCATATTAGGGGATTGTATTCAGAGCCGACAGAAAAAAAAATTGTATGTTCTAAAATTTTTACTGGTTATATTCCCTTCAAAAACACATTCTACTTTCCAGATTTTTGTCACGGTTGTTCTAAACTAACCAATGTTTCCGATATATGGTCAGGATGTTCAAAATTGGCTTAACTTTGGTTGTTGCCATGGTATTTGCACAAGCCTTGTACCATGGTTGAGATGTTTAATAAGCTCAGCAAAGTTTCTGCACCTCAACGTACTGAGTTGCTATACTTTCAAAAGTTCAATGAATTAATTTTCCCTGATCATCATTGGATTGTCAATGCTTTATACAATCACTCTCCTTTTATTCTCCTCCAAGTTTATCTTACATTTGATTTTTTTCATTATTTGTCTATAAAGATACAAGATAAAATTTACATGCAGTTATCTTGCTGAAGAGTCAATAATCTCAATAATTCATTTTACACACTGTTTCAGACACACTGTCATTGAAGATGTCCACAAGCACTAAGTGGTACCCAAGGGCAGTCTACTCACTGTACATGAAGCATTGTCTCGGATTTCGCGATGGAGTATACAAAGCTGACGGAACCGGTTTCTTCAGGTTGGCGCTGAACAGAGCTTGGAGGAACACAGGCTACTGGGTGGATCTGATGTAACTGCCTTTGGGGAAAAGTCCAGGAACTGGCAGTGGGAGGGAAAAAATTATGGTCATGAAAACATATATTTATCACACAATCAATTGATACATGGTAATGTTGAAAAAGCACCCTAATATAAAGCCTGCATTTTGTTTGATATTTTGGCAAACTACTCTTACTCAATGGGTGATTTTTACACTCATGCAAAAAAAACCCTCCCCACTATTGGTCTCTGTCGGCCTTGTTAGAAAGTTTTTATTGAATAATATACATTTCTTTGCTTCTGTAATATTGAATCCTCACAAACATATACACCTGTCATCCTGGAACTTTCTGATCTGATGCAACAATAAAAATCATTTTTTTGTTCCTGTGGCTAACATTTCTGCACATATTTCTGACGACCACAGATACAAGGATCATGAAGGTTTGTTGGTAGATGAAAACTCAATAGAGGTTACAATTTGGGTTTGAAAGAGAAATAACCTTTGACCTCATTAACATGTCTAGGGTCAAATTTACAATGGATTCTTGTGTACAATATCTCAAAACCAATCTAGGATAATGAACCTTTTTTTTCGGTAGATAGCCCATAAAAGTCTACATTGAGCCAAGTCAGTTTTGATATTGCTTCCAGTGAAGCTTTAATTTTTTTTTCTATCTCACTTGACTCACCAGTTGACCCATTGTTTTTTTTCACAGATGTCTCAAAAATCTGAAGAGGGTGGGGTAGGGTGGGGTCTTGAGGTTAATTAAGTGACTTTACGTTTGGGGTTCATAATTACATGGTTTTTCCATCTTCCTCTCTCCTTCCCTCTGTTCCCTTTCATCCTTTCCTGGCTTTCTTGGTAGGTCCAGCTACTTTCCTAGTCAATGCATCTGTGGGGCAAATTCCCACGCCCCTCCTCACCCCCAATGTTTTCAGATTTTTGATTGTTACGCTGTTTGCATTGCTATTATGCATACAAATCCATCACACTGAAAAAATTGTTATTCCTGGGAAGCCAGCTGCCATGTTTTCCAAAATGCCTATGATTTTGTGTACAAAAAGGTACAATTTCCCCTCCAATTCCAAGTTTCCCTCAAATGCAAAAATTCCGGGAAAATCTTCCCAAATTCCCAACCTTTTTCAAGTCAACCAGGCATAATAACACCCAATTTTCAAAACTCTATGACTGATACTAATACTCATTGGCACAATGGTGTCCGTGTCCCAGCCTTCCTTCTCATCTGAGACACTAGTAAACCCTTCTGGCATATTGGAACCAGTCTTCAAATCTCTTTCCCCCTCCCAAGGAGTAGGTACCAGCGGGACACTTCTTACACAGCTGGGTCCTCATCTTTTTCAAGATACTCCTCCCTGACCACAAGAAATCCTAAAGCATGACACAAAAAACAGCATTTTATATAATTCGTTCAAAATACTTTACAATTCCGAATTATGAAAAATCCCAGGAGGGGTACTCAACACAAATAACCATATGGGGATGTGCCCCAAATAACATGGGTATCTTTTCAGCCTTTCCTGGTATATCAATGACAACATTTTTATAAAAAATACGAAATTAAAAAAAAAAAGAAAAAGAAAAGAAAAAAGGTAGAAATGGTCATTTTATAAAATGTACCTGGTCTCACAGGAAGCCCTGATAAAGCATACACAATACAGTAATAAATTACAGAAAGAAATGGCTTATACATACATTGAACATGGAATAAACTAAAAGCATCGATTTAACATTCATTGTATACAAACAATAGAATGACAATTCATTTTTTAATTCATTCACGCTCATAGATTCAAAATTGTTACAGATTTTGAGGAAAGATTATTCCATAATTGTTACATCCTAAGCTTAAATCGAGGGTTGAAAATCAGAAGAACGTAACTCCTCACGAAAGAAATATTCAAGAATTTCCTTTAATTCTGCTGTAATACTGCTTTTGAGAAATGTGATTTTATATTTTTCTACTAATCAATCTATTCATTACTCAAAATGTAACCATCTCATAAAGCTCATATATGGTACTGTAAGAAACATTATATAACTTTAGTAAACAAAGAGCAAATTGTTTAATTGATGACAGCAGAATTAAAGAACTTCTTAAATATTTCTTTCAGCGCTGAGTTACGTCTTTCTGATTGTCAACCCTCGAATGCTCTTTTGCCAGCAACAATATTTGCCCCCAAATGAAGGATGAGCAAGGTGTCGAGAGTCTGGCCTCTTGTACCTTTTATGTGCACTGAATAAGTAAAGGTAAAAACTGTGCACTGAATGAGTAAGGTAAAAACTGAAGAATATTAAACTGGAGCTCGCCGTTTAATTTAAGACCTTGGAAGACTTGAAGTAACTATACTCTCACCTACTATGAAGTTTATCCCAACCAAGATCTTTCATCATTACTACTGATGTTTATCTACGGAGCTGAAGGAGAGCACGAGCAAGCCAGTTTTGCAAGACTTGCAGTTAGCATTGGTTTATAGCATTGAAGTTATGAACCAACAATACAATACTCAACATGAGGAAAAACAGAGCTTTTGCAGCAATAATTGACAGTACACCGGAAGGAATAAATATTTAACTCTATGAATTACGACATTGCACACGCTCATTCCTTAAAGTAGGCACCGGAGTTTTGCGGCGAATTTAAAACGCAAAAGCGGGCGGCCCGTATTTTAAAATGTGCGAAAATGCGCGATTTTTAAAGTCAAAAATGCGAAAATGCGTTTCCCTTATGTTTGCCCTACTAGTCAACCAGGAACACGAAAGTCTTTGCAAAAACAATGCATCAAACTTCCAAAGTTTACATCCTATTTCTTACTTTTTTCTCGCTGAAAAATTAAAGAAGCACATCATTATCACCTTATTTTTCCCTCTGATTCCGAATAAATATTGAACGCAGTGTAATGGCCTCTGCGCGGGCTGATGCCTTTGCATACATCCCCGACCGATAATAATTTTACTTACGCACGTGGGATTGGGGAATCCCCGGCCCCGGAGACGTGTCGCCGTGACGGGTTTTCCATCTTGCCCCCTGAATGTGTGGGACCAGTTGTTGTTTCCTCTCTTCCCCATCCCTACCGATTATCCCATCCGGGAAAATACCTTCCTAACGCGGCCAAGTCCAATTAATTCCGAAGAGATTATCCCATTGATAAACCAATTATGAAAGAACTTATGAACAAAGACCCGATACCGCGCGGTGCATAGCTTTTGATATCATGCATCATATTATTGTTTAATGCACCGAAGCGCAACATATCATGACGCCTCAACAATGGAAAATATGTCGGGTCATCCGTGTTCACCTAATCAAGGTGATAGAGGTAGGGTCTACGCTAGGATTTATTTATACATTTTGACTATAATTGCACTTATTGGAAGCTTTGTGAGTCATCAATTTTCGCCGACATTTGCATAATAATGATTTAATAACAATTTTTTTTTGGTGTTTGTTTATTGGCAAATTACATAAAGGGTATTTTTTTACAAAGTCGTGAAAATTCGCGATGGACCAACAAAATCGTGATAGAACCAAAAATTCCGGGGATTTTTTGCGCGTTTTGCGCATCGCGCCCCAAAACTCCGTTGCCCTACATTAAAGTTGTGGATCAAGAAAACACTAAATATTTGTATATTTCTTGACCCTCTCGACCGCTTCAGTTTTCATTACAAGAGAAATATTCTTAAATTGTTGCGAGTATGATGACTGCCAAATACCTTTTGAGCTTAGTTTTCTTAATATTTTTAAGGGTGAGTTTGTTGGCTTTGAACCAACGAGCTTTCTGTCAAAGTTTGTACTTAGGTCAGTTTGTAATGAAATTGGGTCATCTGAACTAACTAGTATCTGTGGAAATGTTATTTTGTGAACATTTCATATACAATCTTGCAACCCAGGTTTTTCTAATCAAATTGTTATGAAGGATCCAAAAATCTGGGTGTCATTTTTTTAAAATGTGTTCTTGGGATGTATTCTAGGGGGCAAGGTTTATACAGGGGAAAAATATTTTTATTTTTTTTAAAAAGTGTTTTTAAGTATACCATCCATGTTTCAGTACCTTTCAAGGATTACAGAAAGTATAGTTTGCCCTACCTGAGGTTTAGTACAAGAGTTACAAGGCAAAACGGGTATCCAGGTCAAAACAACGGGGTAAAATTTCAGATTCATCGGTTTGTTTTTAAACTGGTGTCAAATAGTTCGTATGGACTGTGCAGAAGCCGAAAATACAGATCGCGTTGTCAATGATGTATTGATAATTAAGAGGGCCAATATGGCCGTGGTCCACAGGGTCTAGGGGAGACCACTAATCATACTGTAAACCTCACTTTGAAAGGTAAAACAGAGAATCATATACATTTTCTTATTTAGTATGACCCTCTGAACGAGTTTAAAACCAGTTTCAAACAAAAATCAGACATTCTAGAAATAATGACCTTTAACTTTCTTGACGCCTATTTGTACTAAAACAATAGGTCTAATTGACAACTATACCTTTTTAGAACTTATGACAACCGAACAGAGTGGTCATAAATTTTTAAAAAATTTCAAACGCTTTTATTGTTTACCCCTGTAACAACTTTTACCCCTTCTAAAACACCCAATAACACATTAAAATTACACCCATGATTTTTTGATTCTCCATGAAATTCTGTATTTTTTTTGGAAAAACATTGGGTGTCAAAATTGTATAGGAAAAAAACTAACCAAAATATTAATTACATTTCCGCATGTACTATAACTAAAAGAGTTGTGTCACCTCATACATAATACACTTACAGAATCATGAGAGAATTAACAATATAATGAATAGTAATGGTCCCAAAATGGATCCCTGTGGGATCCCAAATCACTGTTCATTAATTACAATAGTATAAATATTACGGTATTATCTTATTACAGCTTGTGATCTACCACTAAGATCTGACTGAACCATTTAAAGTTGCGCAATCCGTGATACCCGTGAATACGTATATTTTATTTACTTTTGCTTCAATATAATGCCCTTTTTAAACATTTCAAGCTTTTTGACAATTTTGGGGTGTTTTCAGTTTTTCATGAAAAATGACACACACACCCACACAATACCACACAAACAACACATACTAACACACAGTAATCCCTTGTGCCCATCAGTTTAAATGCCCAGTGTGCAAAATTCCCCTGTTTAGCGTAGCAAAATACTACCCATTTCCCAAAATACTACCCATAACTGCTACACCACTTTTGCCTTGTATAGCATTTTTTACAAAAAAATTGTCAAAACTGCTATACAAATTTTCAAGGATTTGCACACTGTAATAATGCCCATCAGTTAATGCCCATCTGCATGATACAACTATTAATACATGTACCACTTTCACTTCTTTTGCGACATTTATGTCATGTTAATAAATGGACTATGAAACACCTACACATTTATCATATTATACATACATATATATCTAAATGATTCCAATTATTCATGCTGCATTTGACAGATTATCGGCACCAGCTGTTCCTGTTGGGTATGTCTACTCTAATATTCATCATATATTAGTGACACCAGATTAGCTTATACCGAGATAAAATATACCACCATGATCCATGTTCTTAATACATTGGTTGGGCATTGCAAGACACGCAATCAATAATGATCTAATTCTAAATCCCCGTCAAATATTGCACAGAATATGGATATGCTTTTTTTTTCCTAAAAGCTCTTAAAGTGAGGGACTGTTAGAACAAACCAATGCGTTTATGATAGTAAATGTTTAATGACACGCAAAGGGCAAATTAATTATATCTTCAAATTAGCACATATACCATTAAATTCTGATCAGTCAACTGCATTGAGGAATAAGAAATTAGTACTGAAATATGCAAATTAAAATAAGTTAAATACTCCTTAATATGCATATATATTCACATCACTTTATAAAGCATTATAGTTAGATAAATACAAAGGAAACAATAAAACCCAGAAACAATTCTATTCTCCATTTTTGCGGATGAACCCAGGGAAAATTTATTATATACAAATTTTCCACAAATCATCAAATTATACCGCACTAGGACTCAGGATGGCTATTACTCTTGAGTTGAATGAGGATTAATGAGGTGACTTTCAAGTTAAAGTGGATTAGAAGAAATAACATTGAATAACCGCAAATTAACTACTTAGTTTATTTGTAGTGTGAATTCCATTACCAAACTATGTAGAAATAGGATTCACCATGGACTCACACTCTAAAGTTTGGCCAGGATAAGTCATTGATCTGTATAAGAACTACTGATTAAAAAACTGTCCAGGAATAACAATTGGACTTTGACAAACAGACCATGAGGGGACGCTTTGAGGGGATGCCAAGTCGCCGGTCCCATGTACATTGTAAATGAAAAATCATGACTGTACATGCAAAGCGAATCCGATTTGATAAGAGTAGGGTGTAAAACTTCATGTCACTAAAGGTTCGGTCATACTACACTGCAACGTGCGCTGCGGTAAGTTGCAGTGCCGAATCTGTGCAGTATACTGCGTGTACTGCCAAAACCGAGTTATGTTTATTTTTAAACTGCAGCTGCAGCAGCTTACGTTGTCGGCGCAGTGATGATATATCGGCACTTGCACTGCGCAGTGCGAATAGTATGAACGAACTTAAGCCATCCGGAACCTGGTGATCATTGGAGGCTGTACCATTGTTAGGACTGGTTAATTCTGCACGCCTGACTGCGCATATAGTAAACAGGGAGGTTTTTCCAGTAAAAAAACAAGGAGTTTGACCCAACAATAACCTCTCGTTTGTGCAGCAAATGGAAAGGTTATTTATGGTAAAAAAAACAGGAGTTAGTGACTCAAACAACACCAACATGAAAACAACGTTTATATTCTGCTGTTTATAGTACTTCACCTTTCAGGGTGAAGCTGAAATTGATCATCAAGCACTGGGTGGAGATAAAGAAACTGGGTGGACTCCACACTGTGCCGCCCAGCCTAGTGACAAACCCTGACTCAAGAGTGATATGGGTGGGCCAAAAATGAACAAGAATAACGTTAGTGCATATACGTAGGATGGTCCCCACCAACTGTGGTTAATCACATTTTCTTGAAAACAGCAATGAGCTACATGCCATGTTAGGGTGTATTCATGACTATCGTTCAGTCTGTACAGGGGATTAAAATAAGCCAATTTGTAGAACATAATTTTCTTTGGGGGGGGGTTAAGGATTGGGCCAGTTGGGATGGTCCTCTACAACAATTCACCATTTAAGAGACAGATGGAAGAAATAACCAGTGTCATATAATTCATTGTTTACAATTCTGCAGCTTAATTAGTCTACTGAAGTCTGGCCTTTCTCCAAAGATCTCTGATTGGATTCATACATTGATTATAACATCAAACAACCTCTGAAATAACCAATTCAAAATGACATGTAGAATCTTTCAAGCAACTTAAAAACTTTCTTAGCATATCTCGATTGGTTAATTTTGGCCCCATCTGGCATTTTTATCTCTCTTCTTCTGGGGTTCCAACCAATTCAGCTTAAATTTGGGCAAATTAAAGTAATTTGGTAATTTTCCTCAACCGCCGTTCGGACTTAATCAAGCAAATGACTGAGACGACTTGGGCAATTTGCCCCCTCTGGATCAACTTCCTCCGGTATGCCACTGGGGCCAGTACGAATAAATAAAAAAGATTGTATTATTTTTAAAATAAGATTATATTATAAAATTGAAGGTTTAAAAAATAAAAATGTAAAAAAATAATATTTTTTCTTTCTTAAACCCATAATATATAAGGCTCAGGACAACACAAAAATATATACTCAAAAAACGCATAATTCTCTCACCAGCAGAATAAATTACATACTGCGAGAGAAATTTGAATTCAAAGCTATGCCATATTTGTACAGTGCAATATGGGACACGTGCACGGTTGTTTGAACAATGCAAAATGATGAGCTCACAACAGCAATTTAATCACTTCTATATTCATGAGAATATCACAATATGGTGAGTGTCGTGATACAACAGCATCACAATTACAACTAATATCTCTGTAATTAGATCATCTCATTATGAGAGATGATAAAAACAACCTTGATATAGAGAACAATTGAATGGTCTGCTATGTATGATGGAGTGGTACCAATAACAGTATTTTGTATTTATCAAACAGTATCTATGTGTCTACATGTATGAGTACAAAAAAAGGGAGCTTAAGTCAGGTTGATGAAACTCACACGCCCTATATTGAGGTTTTTGCAACACTTTCATGAAGAAAATATGTTTAAAAAAGAAATAAACAACTACAATGCTTAAATGTTCTGAATGTACATTCTGATGCCATGTAACAATTATGTCTGTGAGGTATAAGTTACACAAGTTCTAGTATTAAATTTAATTATCTTTTTATCATCACACAATGAAATAGTTACAGGAGTTTTCCTTTTTGGGTTAGGCCATATTAATTTAATAGTTTGTATCAATGTCCTTCTGAAACAACTGCAGCAATTTCCACAATTTCATTGGTTCCTACCCTGTTTAAATCCACAAGTTTTTACACGCTTTGTTTTAAAGGCACTATCAGTGATTTGCTATATCGGAAAATCAAAAAAAAATCATCAAAAATCAGATTTTTGCACGTTTGTAACAAGTATAGGTATCCTAACATACCCTACAAGTGGTGAGACCAAAAGCAACCCAATAACGACAAAATCTGACATTTTAGTCATTACTGTCCGTACGGACACTTATTAATACACGTAATTGAATGGAAATTAATATTTTTGAAAACTGCTGTTGTGCCTTTTTTCTCAGTTGAAAACAATAATTTATAATAATTCTATTGACTTATCCTTCACATTTAAGCTATTCCTGTAAATTTCAAAAATTTTGACTCTTTCGGGCAGATCACTGATAGTGTCTTTAACATTATTTTGAGGTTATGCTAACAATCTACTTTGGTTTGCAAAATTTGCACATGCGCTTGTCAAAGTTGCATTATGCTTGCTGAATTTGACAGGTTGTTTGATTTTTCAAAACTGCATGATGACAGTCTCGTCATAATGAACCTGGCCTCTGGTCTTGTTCTTGCACTTAAAATAATGACATCACCTGTTTTAAATCATCATAGAGAGAGTATAGCAGTTAAAAAATCATGTTTATTTTCCAAATCCAAACAAGCAAGGTGCTCCTCATCTCTAACCACTTTTAAATGGTATTATAGTGCATCTTTCCACTGAAGCATCTTTCCACTAAATTTCTCAGTTTGGCATGCTATATTCCGTTTCCTTATTCTCAGATAAAGATAGACTGACAAAACACCAGCATATGGCCACTACAGCTGTACATCCTATCAATGACAGGAAGTGTAGTACTTAAGAAGGGCAGTTGATTTCCATACAAATGAGAAAATTCTGATTTTGCACTGGTGGTGGTGTTAAGCTTTCTATCAAAAATATTTCCATCTGAAAGGATTAAGCTGAAAATTTATTCTTGGTACAAAAAAATTGTGAAATTTCTAATTTCCTATAGGAGGAAAATGAGGAATTCAGCCTATTTATATGAATATAGGCATATAAAATAGACCTTGTGTTTTCACTTTTAACACATATTCTGTAGCAAAAATACAAGGTAAGGAAATCGTTGAGTGTCTAATCTATATGAAATCACTACATATGACACCTTTTTATGCCTCAAAATCTCTGTTGCACCTTTAAGCTATTCTCCACTTAAAAGAATGGCATCACAGTTTCCAAATTAATCCATACCCCCTCACTACGTCACGCATCACAGATCACTTACTTCCTTACCCCTTAGCTTTTCTCTTTGCCACCCCAACCATAGTCTTTTTTTTCTACCCCTCCCCCCCTCACCACCCCTTTTACTGCTATTTTACTTCTCCTCCCGTCCTCCCATACTGTTAACTAAACTCTCTCCACCACCATCCTTTCTTTTATCAGAGAGAGAGTGTAAACAGTTGAAAAAATCATACCTTTATTTTCTACATTAAACATTGAAGCAAGGGGGTTAATCCTCAAATCTAACCCAATTTTAAATGGGATAGTGCAATTCCCACTAAAGGACCTGTCCACTAAAGTCTCTCTGTGGGCATGCTATATTCCCTTTCTTTAAATGATAGACGACCAAAAACACCAGATATGGCCACTACAGCTTGTACATCCTATCAATCACAGGAAATGCAGTACTTAAGATGGGCAGTTGATTTCCATACAAATGAGAAAAATAATGACGCTTGTTTTGAAGATGAGGTACAGTTACCCAGTAGGCAAGCTACTTATATAGCAAATATCCCAAATATTTTTAAGCCCTAATTCAACTGATCGTCTTCAATTTGGTGGTGCATTTCCACAGATTAGCACTATTTTTTTAAGAATCAACTTTAAAAAAAAAAATTATCTTGATAAATCAGGAATTGCAGTTGATGTTTTTTCCTTTTAGGACATGAGCAAATGTTGAGTCATAGGTGTCGTTTATTTACTAAAATTCCAAAAATTTTGCCAGAGAAATAAATTTTGACATATACTGTGTTGTCCCAGTTAGAGGGGTAACATCCACTACTGTTTAGATTTTGCATCCAAAATGCACACACTGTCCTCAGAATTATGAGGATTTACACACGCAAATAAAGGCAGCACAATCAAACGATAGAGCGAATACAAAGTCACGTCATGACATCAACCTTGAGCCCGACAGACGATAATGGTTAGGCCAAAGATCAGATGACATCCCAAAGCTCAATAGGGCAAGTCGCAGGCTATAAATGTTAAACCAATCATCTCTTTAAAATGCCCACCAGGGAACACAGTTTATTTGCACACCCCTGTTCATTCTGTAAATACAACCTCTGCATTTGAAGTATCAAAATATACTTAAAAAATCAGGGGTGTAACGGGGTCACTTGTCAGGGGGGAAACTTCCCGCAGGGGTGTAACAGGGGTCACTTCAGAAGAGGGGGGACTTTCCACAGGGGCGTAACAGGGGTCACTTGTCAGGAGGGGGCCAATTTCACGCAGGGGCATAACAGGGCCCACTTGTCAAGTTGGGGGAAAATTCCCAGTTTTGAGGCACATCTTTCCTGTTTGGAGGTGGTTTTGAGGCCTATTTTCCTGGTTGGAGGTTAAAAAATGTTCCCAGTGAGAAGGCAAAAAAAAGGGCTGATTTAGCGTAATTTTCAAGCTTTTTCAATCCAGTAAAAGCCTCTCTGGGGTGGCAACCTGCCCCCCTCGGTCCCTAGCCTGTTACGCTACTGTTAAAAACATAGTGCCATTTTTTGTTTTTAAATTGCCCGGTTTTAATATTCCGATGACCGGAATTTCAGTAATAACAGAAGAATAATACCCTGGTTCCTTAGGACACTGCCCAGGAATAATAAATTTTAAATGAGTAAAATTTTGCAAACAAAATTATCAAACAAGTTTACTTTAAAAAAAAAATTTACAGTCCTTTATGTTGTAACAAAAAGCTGATTCTTCATAAATTTACCATTACGTAAATAGAAATATGCAGTTGCTGGCATTTGTAACTAACGGGATAAATGTAAAATTAATCAGTTAGTTCATCACCATGGATTTGCTCAACACAAATAATGAAAACAAAAAACCTGAAGAAAGAAAAGAAGAAACAGAAAGAGAGAAAAATACATAAATAAAATAACAAAACCAATTTTGTTATTTTAATACATTTGCAAGAATTATTCTCTGACTCATGTTGGTCTCTTGGATTGTCTAATTTGACAAAAGGAGGCTATCAAGCATAAAAGCACTGCATTTTAGTTTAGATCTAGCTTTAAATTGGCTTGTATTCTTTTCAGTAAATGCATAATTATAATACACAATTTCTAATGTTTGTGTGTGTGTGTGGTTGTGCATGCATGCATCACGGATGCCATGCATGCATATGTATCTGCGTATGTGTCCTGTGTCCGATCTGCTTGTAGTGTATGTATTATTTGCCTAATGTGTAAATGTGTGGAGTTGTCCAGAGGAGCAGTAATTATGAACATAACGACCAAAAATCTTAACCCTGAAAAATACATTCAAGAGTTAGGAAGAATGTCAAGCCGTATTGGAATTTTATTAAAGTAAAGCACTTTCTACCCTGAAAACTGCACTTCTTGTCCCCTCTATAACAACACTGTTTCTCTCACAGATCACCTATTGTATCACTGCAGGGGCAGTGCATCACACTGAAATGGAAAAAACTGCACAACTACGCTGCAAAAGCGTGCATTGAGAGCATGAGCACCAGTGCAGTTAGCACTTCTGGATGTGACCAAGACCAGACTAATAGATGCACTTCCTGATGTGGACCAAGACCAAGACTAATAGATGCACTTCTGGATGTGACCAGACCAGACTAATAAGCACTCTGGATGTGCATGGGTAAGAGTTTGTGTGCTTGCAACAATTGGCATGTGGTGTGTGTCAGTTTTTAGTTCAACATGGTATTTGGTAAAAGGTTTTTATTTAAATAGTTCTGTCACAATTCCTTTTCGAAAAAGGCCGTCCACATACGCACGAGAGTTGCTGCGTGTAAACATGTCCTCTATGTATTTTCCTCCTTTGGCGTTGTCATTGGTTTCTGTCTGGTGGAATGCAAAAGAGTTTATTCCATATAACAAACTGCTGTGGAGATGTGCATGTGCTGTTGCTGTATACGTGAGATTCTATCCAAACCTCATTTTTACACTAAAATTCCAACAATGCACAAGATTGAGATAGAAAAAACATTGATATAAATATGATATTTGGGTTATTCTCGTGAATCCACTTACTATTTTCTAAAATTAGGGTAAGTAGGGGGGGGTTAATTGTTTATGGTTCACTGTAAATCTGCAAAATCTAACCTTTTAAATGGTTTGACAGGAAGTTTATTTGACCGTGGCGCACGAATTTTAATGGCATTCATAACAAAGAACCAGTTTTCAGCTAGTACCAGCCATATTTTGACATGGGGATTTTGAATTTTTTAATGTTAATCTTTTTATCACCACTTATGTAGCAAAATGGGTTGAGGAAGCTTTTGACAGGTAAACTATGTCTGGTGCTCACCCAAAGACCTTGCATGTGCCTTGCGCAAGAGTCCACACAAATATTTTGTTGTTTCTAGGCCAGATTGACCTACTGAATCTAAATCTGGAATTGAGCCATTCTTTGCATCCTTGAGCAATGTGAGATAGGGTGGGGGTAAATTAACAGGGGAAATTTGTAATGCGTCCGATGGCTTAAAAGGTGAATAGTCATTTTCATCTGGTCCTTTGGTTTAAAAAAAGTATAATTTTGCTATCTAGGACATTTACTTTTAACACATCAAGTCTAAAATGGTTCAAGTCATCCTGGGGGTTAAACAATTTATAATTGCACAGATTCTTTCAAATGGGCTCAAATTCTTCATTCTGTTTTGCTATTATGTCAAATATTGGTTACACACTTTGTTGGCCATTGTGGTATAAATAAAGTGGGAATAATGAGAAGGTCCACCAGGGTCTATGGGGGTTAATCATTTTCGTCTCTGTTAGATACCTTAGCAGATTGACATCAGGTAAATGTTTAATTTTCTGTTTTAACATTCCCATACGAAAATTGAAACGAATTTTGAAATAAAAACAAATCGGATCGTGTAATATTTAAATCCATGAATTGACCTTGAGCAAATTTTGGCTGTAGTGTAACACAAAAGGTTGCGTTATAGCAAACTATACTTTTTTTAACCTTAGGAACAGATACCACTTCATACATATTTCAAACTCCACATGAACTTTACAAATTTTACCCCCTGTTAAATTACCCCCTTCCCTATCTCACAATGCTCACTGATGCCAAGTGGCATCATCCCAGATTTGAAGTCAGCAGGTCAATGTTGCCAGAAACCATCAAACCAATTTGTGTGGACGCTTGCGCCAAGTCTATGGTCGGCACCGACTAATAGCTTGGCACAAGTTGTAGGAAGTGGCAATTTAATGTTTAATATTAATTTTACTTTTTTACTGTGGCCTATGGCTTTTCGACCTATGTTAGTGGCCAATGTTGCAACCTCAACCCATTTCTTTAATCCCCTATTTGAGTCTTTTCCAGTTCTAAGATCTCTAACCTGCTCCAACTCCATAAATTTCATATCCATATCAAAACGTCAATTCTGAAATTTTAATTTCTTTAGCTCCACAACCTCTTATTTTCCCTCCCCCACAACTCAGTTCCCAGAAGAGTGTCCCATATTTACCCCCTTTAAAATTGTCACAGGAAACATTCTTTTTTTATTTATGGGCCTACACAACTACCAATACCTTAACCAAGGCCAGAAATAAAAAAATATGGACGGCGATCCAAATAGGTCGTCCGATGTAATGGATTCGTTTATCTTTCCGAACAATAGAAGACCACTCCCCCATAACCCAGACCACATACCACACCCCACAAGTGTCAAATGCCAATGGCGCCCGCAGGCGAGTGCCCATCTCTCTGTCATTGGCGTTTGGCGCCAGACTCCCTCATATAATGTTGCTGTGGGGGGTTTCCGCCACTCCTCCCGCACACGAGTCTGTTTTGCTTTCCCAGCATTGCTGGTACCCCATTTAACTCCTGGTGGAGACGAGGCAAGCGGGTTAAAAGTGCCTTGCCAGTGCAATCACACATTGGCGACAGCGTGCCGAACCCACACCTTATCTTATTGATACGAGCGCATGATCCACTGCACCCATGTGCCCCAACATGTCACCACATGTGGTGACCAGTGTCCGCCCTAGCAATACCCTAACCACAACCCCAACCCCTAAGAACACCATCTTATCCATACCCCCGAACACATCCCCTACACATCCTTACCACGCCCAAACCCCGCACCCTCATACCACATAACCACAAACCCAATACCCTGGGCCACACCCAACTTCCAGACCCCCCCTATCACCGAACCACACACACCCCATCATCACCGGACGCAAACACCACCCTCACAAGTGTCACCCCTATGCAATACCCTGACCACATCTCCATACTCCTGGACAACATCTCCATACCCCCGGACCACCCCCATACCCCGGACCACAACCCCATACCCCTACCCCCCCAACCCCCATACCCCAACCACACCCCCATAAACCCCACCACACCCCCATAACCCCTGCACACCCCATATGCATGCACCACAACCCCCATACCCCAGACCACAACCCCCTACTCTGTACTACATCCCCAGACCACACCCTCATACCCCCCGACCACACTCCATACATCCCTGGACCACCACACCCCATACCCCTGGACCACACACATCCAATACCCCCAGACCACCCCCCTACCCACAGACACACACACCCCCATACCCCCATACCAACATCCCCCTGCCCACCCCACACCCACAACCACACCCCAAATACCCTGGGCAAGACCCATACTTCCAAGACCACCCCCCATAACCCCGGACCACACCTCCTATACCCCTGGACCACATCTCCTACCCCGGACCACACCCCCCCCATACCCCGGACCACACCCCCCATACCCGGACCCACCTCCCTACCCCCCATAAACCCTCCAGGTAACACCCATATTCAAGACCACACCCCTATCCCCAGACCACAACCGCCCCCACATCACTGTACCACACAAACATACACTCAACAACTTTATTCCTTTTTAATACCCCCCCACACACCACCCCATACCCACGATCCACACCCCATCAGCTGGACCACATCTTCATACCCCGGACCACACCCCACCAAATCCGAATCATTCGAGCCAAAAGTTTTCCGGCCCTGTTTGACGTACAGATCTCCAACGATCTCCAGATATTGACCACAAGTGTCAATGAAAGATCATGAAAATGGGACAACTATCTCATTACTTATTCAAATTAGGTACTTAGAATGGATATAGACTGTTGTTAATCGAATTAAGTTCGAGCATCTGTAGCCCCGTAACCTTCCACGTAAGTTTCAGCATTCTGTTTACTTGCAGATTCTCCAATCTTTGTTTCCAAGTGTCATGAAAATAGATAATAGGTCAAATAGGCTAATTAATTATGCAATTAGGTACTTAGAAGCTATAATCTACTGTTGTAAATCGACTCAATCGAGAATCTGTACCCCCGCACCCTTCCACCAAGGTTCAGCCCTGTGTAGCTACAGATCTCCAATATTGTTCACACGAAAATGTGTCATGAAATCATGAAACTAGGTCAATATGTCTAATTAATATGCAAATTAGGTACTAGAAGGCCTCTAAACTGATGCAAATCTAATCAGTTCGAGACTCTGTAACCTCGCATCCCTCCCTTCAGCCCTGTGTGACTTTCAGATCTCCAGATATTTTGTTCACAGAAAAGATCACGCCCACGCCGCCGCGACTCCGCCACACGGACATGCTGCCATAAGTCTTTCCTATCGGACGACCGTAAAAAAATTTGTTACCTGTAGAACTTCGAAGAGGTGTGGCATATGGGAACTCTTGTCCAATTCCCCTATTCATAAAATTGGTTCAAAATCAATTCTGAAGACCATCTTTCATAAATCAACTTAACCTAATGTCCCACTGATTGGCATTTGGCCTTACACACCTTCCAAACAAAAGTTTTGGTGCCCCTAGGGTTGAAAAGTAAACACCAATTCCACCCACCCAGGTACGATATTCTTCATGGGAAGGTGTTTTCAGGTTGCTCTAATGGTTTTAGAGTAGAATATCTCATGTTATTACCCACGAATCTAAAATCTGGAGTGGATTCTGCCCACCCTAAAAGAACATCCAATAACCATTTAGGTGACAACTGCTAGCTTCACCCTCCTTGCCTGATGGATTGGTTGGCATTATCAATTGGATTTAGAGTGTCATTTGAACTTGCAATGAATGTACAACCAGATGCAGTCATTGGATTGGGATAAATCAGGTTGCTGGCACTGTTTGCAAAGCTATTACAAGCCTGGGCAATGGGCTCTTATATTTTATCCACCCCTCCGAGATGAGAAACGTTTCATATAGCCGTCCCAGCAGGCAAATGAAGGTATATTACAATTAATCCTTCGTGCGCTGTAAAATTGTTGTGCAGTACATTTGAGACAGAAAAATTCAACTTGCATATTGGGACTTATATACTGAACGCCTCCCCAACGGTTGAACCTAGAATTCTTTTTTTTTTTTTTATTTGTAATGAAGGTTCACTTGAGATTTACTTATCTGATGAAAAAGAAACACTATACTTTGACAGGTTTCTGAAATTTCCCCACAAAAACCTCGGCCATGGATTGAAACCTCTGGTAAAAAACAAAACCAAACAACATACACCACAAAAAAATCACACTAAAAACAGCAAAATCTTTCACTCCTGTTCATCATCCCCCCCCCCCCATTTACGTTGGCCAAGTTAGGGTTTTTAAAAAAAAAAGGTAAATTTTTTGTTTTTTTCAATTTTGAAAAAGGGAGAGAAATCCTATCATTAAGCCAAACTCCCCACATTGCTTGACTTCACGAAAGATCCCTTATTTCTAAGATAGACACTTTCTTTTAAATAGCTACAAAACAAAATAATTTTCTTTCCATCATCTAGCTCTAACTTTTTAATCCAAGATTAATCTCGGCAAGGGCCATCAAAATAATATCTTGTATACCTGAAAGAAACGTTTTGATAATACAAGCCTTCATCCAGCAATGTCACCATAAAGATTTGCTGCTTACCACATGTATCTATTTAACCTGCCCCCAGGTTATTATCTTTTCTAGTTTGATGTAAAAATTGTTCAATTTTTAACTCTCCTTGGGTGTAAGGAAAATTGATGGAATCCCAATGTAGCTTGAATATACAGGCATGCCTTCTACTACCAAGTGAAACTTGTCATCAAAAGTGTGCCATTTCTGCCGCAGATCGATGCAGGTTCACTGCATGGTTTTATTCACACGGTGATATTGCACATGCTCAGAGCAAATAATCAGACCAAAATGTCAATCACTTAAATGTCGCTTTCAAACAAGTTGTTGTATCAAAGGCGCTTTAACTATCCGCTGCCAATAGAATAGTCAAGATGCCTACAAAATGCCCAAGGCATACTCAAACCTTTGTGCGGCGCTCAATGGGGACAATATTCTAAAAGCTCCCCATTTAGCACTGGGTGGAGAGAGGCAAAGACGAGGGGTAGGGTAAAGGCCTTGCCCCAAAGGCCCACAACACATTGGCTTCAGCGGGAATCGAACCCAGGCCCTGTGGATCAAGCAGACGGTCGTTTATCCACTGGTACCCATGTGCCCTCATAAGTGTGCATTGAACTTAAAGTTGCATTGAAAGCTTGTACATGCAAATAAAGATACCCTACGTAAAAATAAAGGTGATGCAATATTTTCCATATATTCCTTATAAAGTGAACTGCCATTTATAGAAAAATATTTTAATAGGAAGAACATCAATTACATTTTTACAGCAAAAAATGAATGTTAAAGTAGGAATCATGATGGCTTGGGGAAGCATTAACAGAGGGTATTTTGAGTCATCCACAATGGGCAATTCAAACTCAATAAGGTTCATGTGATCCCCCAGGGCGTAACGGGGCAAATTCCCGGTTTTTTTTGAGGCAGGATTTTCAGGTTGGAGGAACTTTCCCGCTTGAAGGCAAAAACGGCTGATTACATGATTTTCAAGGTATGTCTCCTAGTCAAAGCTCTTATGGGATGGCACCCTGCCCCCCCCAACCTGTTATGCTACTGAGTTAAAAAAATTTTAAAAACAAATCATATCTTTAACACCATAAAAATCCCAACTTTTACACTCACTTTAGCCCACAAAGTTGCTGTGCTTTATTAATTTTTAGTATCATGAAGTGTCTTATGCTTCTTAAACTTCTTGAACAAATTATTCTATTAAAGACTGGGCATGATATTTGTAAAGTACAGCAGTATAGCATATTGCCAATTGCATTATAGGATTGATTTTTAAAAAAATACACGTCGCGGGTCTTGAACGCTAATCCCGTGGCGGGAGCGGTTTACAATTTTTAAATAATCAGCTGCAAATACCCCCATTAAACCCCAAAATCCCCTTCTTAAACACACCCCCAACAACCCCCCTTAAACCTGGGCAACCCCCCTTAAACTCGTGCAACCCACCTAAACCACAACAAGGCCCCCCTTAAGCCCAGGACATCCCCCCTTAACCCGGACAACCCTTTAAACCCGGACAAGCCACCTTAAACCCCAACAATCCCCTTAAACCCCAACAACCCCCCTTAAACCCCTGGACAACCACCCCCTTAAACTCGTGCAAACCACCTTAAACCACAACAGCCCCCTTAAGCCCAACAACCCCCCGCCCTTAAACCCGGACACCCCTTTAAACCCGGACACCCACCTTAACCGCCAACATCCCCCTAGTCCAGACAACCCCCCTTAAATAAACCCGACAACCCACCTTAACCCAGACAACCACCTTAAACCCCAACATCCCCCCCCCTTAAACCCACAACCCCCTTAAAGCTGACAACCCAAACGCCCTTAAACCCGGACAACCCCTTTAAGCCCGGACACCCCCCTTAAACCTAATCAGCATGAGAGTACATGATTCCCAATTCTCCCAACCCCTCCCATCCAAGTTTCATCAAATCGGACTTATGATCTTCAGATAGTTTGTTCACAGCAAGTTTTTTGGGGTGAAAATACCCCAAATTTAGCCCCTAAACTTATTCAATTAGCTATTTAAGAGCATATCAAGCGCCACAAACCTAATCAGCGCGAGAGTACAGATTCCCCACCCCGCCACCAAGTTTCATCCAAATCGACTTATCTTCAGATAGTTTTGTTCACAAGCTTTTTGGGTAAAAATACCCCAAATTAACTCATTAAATTATGCAACTTAGGTCCTAATTAGCATATGGCCACGCCCATAATCTACTCAGATGAAAGGGCATTGCAGTCCGAATCCCACCCCCAGTTACATCACCATAACCCTTATGGGTCTCATGTTAATCGCGTTCACAAGATTGTTTTGGACGCCGCCGACGCCGTCTTGACTGATAGCATAATCCCCTTCTGCTTTTCAAGCCGGGGATCAAAACACCCTCTGGGAAGCTCTAAGGATTTTGACCCAAACCAGCTGATGAAGATGCTTAAGAGACTTTCCAGAAATTCATTTTTTAAGGCAACCCCTAACCTATATTGTTGCTTGGTCACAGGGAAAGCCACACAATCATGATTTTACAATAAGTTGCTGATTTTTCCCAATTTCAAACATGATTAAAAAAAAAAAATACACGGCAAGGATTTCCATTAAAATGAAGTATTTCATATTAGTAGAGGTGCATATGGGACGTTTTACCTTTCACCTAACCTTTCTTTGAAAAACCGTGGAACCACTTAGGCAAATCTGTGGTGGCAAGTTTATTACTTTGGAAAACACCATCAGGGACGTCATATGACTCATCAACCCATTATCATACCACACTGCATATAAAGGCCTACTTTAACAACACAACTCACTACACACTGGTCCCACTTTTTTGCTCAGCTGATAATTGCAGTACATATGAGGCGTTGTAATTTCCCTGTGCCAGCCATTTAACGTAACGATAATAAATTTGGGATAGAGGTGTGTCGGTCGCTGATCAAATTAATAATATAATTTGATATTTACACTAACCATTTATCTTTGCGATCCCCGCAAGCTAGTAATTTCACTTAACTTGGTGCATACTGTTATCCAACAAATAATGCACTTCCTTTTAAAATGTTATCTTTATATATCTTATTATACCTTTGATTATCAGAATTGCCCTCAAATATAATATTACCTGTAAACTCTGGTCATGTATTCGTTCATAGATTAAGCGAATACTGATTTTTAGGTTTTACAGATCATAATTATTTTTACCCTCATCCCCCATTTAAAATAAATTTTAAAATCAATTTATACTAAATTATTGTTCCCATATTTCAATTTTTATCATTTTCAAATGGATTTGGAAGAAGACTTAGAAGAAGCAAGTAGAGGAGTGTAGGAGGGTTGGTTTGATGGAGGATGCATTGAACAGGTGAGTGACAGGAGGGATTAAGGGCGGTTGCGGCGAGTGTGAGATGAATTCGGCCACCCTCGTCTTCGCGGGGAACAAAACTTTTGATTTTACTAACTACTACTACTACTCAGTGGCATAGCCAGGTGGGGGGGCAAAGGGGGGGGGGCAGAGTGCCCCTCTGAAAAAATCTTGGAGGGTAAATCGGGAAATAACACATGGATATTCATTTAAATCAGCCCCTTTTCGGATGCGTTTGTCTGCGACCTGGAAATTTTTGCTTGTGATCGGGACATTTGTTGCACCTACCGGAAATTGCCCCCTCAGAACCACCGAGCTGCCTACGCAGCCCTACTACTACTGCTATTACTATTACCTCTTTCAACCTTCCAAAACTACCACCATACTTAGAATACAGTCTGTCTAACTGGCTCAATTACAGATACACAACCGAGATAGCCCTCTGTGTAACCAATCAAATAATGCTTCTATATAACGCAGCAAGTGTAATCCATACCACCATTCTTACAGCCACCGTTGATTTGCGATTTTAATAATATTACCCGTTTGAAGTAACCAATCAAATTAGCACTTAATGCCATAATAAGACATAGTGCTCAGGGGTTAGACTGTTCCTAGTACATTATTTCCCTGCTCATCAGATATTTGTGAAGGGGTTTTTATATGTGAAACACATCATATGTCACACAGTGATCCCAACTATACGTCTTTCCTATAAACCAACTTTCCTAGACTTTAAATTTCCCTTTGATACATGCCGGTGTTCCACCTTCACTTATAGCGTATTATTTACATGTAGATCACATACATCCGCATACTTTGCCTGATATCATAGAATTTACTGCATCATTGATCACAGTTTTAAGAAAGTCAAAACAACCAATTTTGGCTCAATATACTAGGGTTGACCGATACCCTAATGATTATAACTGACCTCTTGGATCTACATTGTAAACACTGCAACAGAATTCCACATGCTGTTTATAGTTTTGGACTTAAAAAACCAATCCATTTTTGCCAATCTTAGAACATATTTCACAAATGAGGGAGAAGATTTTATGTGGAAATTTATCAATAAAATAACTCACTGTAAAAAAAATAATCTAACTCTTTTCATAAATTAAAGCCTTAAAGAAAAAAGTTAAAATAGAAGACTGACATGTTCCCCGCGACCGTGATATGTACCTGCTTGCATGTGTTTTTTGCTTATGCTATCTGGTTAAGCTTGTACTGGCACGCTATGGAATGTGATCATGTGTTAGTGGCAGAATTGTCACACACCGGTAATTAATGAGCTAACTAAACTGTTTTGGCATGTGTCAAGCTCCCTGTTGGAAGAACTCGGCGCCATATATCGGTAAAATAAAACATAAATACTATTAACTTTAACAGTTGAGTTACTTTTGAATGAGTGCCTATCTCTAAGTTTGTAATGTAATAAGTATGTAATGTTTAAGGTTTAGAATTTAACGAAAACCTCACAACCATTATCTATATGTAGGTATTACATTTTTATATCAGAATTGGCCAAAATATTAATGCAAACTGTTTTTCCTGCATTTAGTTCATCACTTTTATTTTTCCTGCTTTTTACAGACATTATTTTACACTCATTCACTTTTAAAATCAATCAATTTAACAAATTATTGGTTACCATATTTTCATGATTTTTATTGTCCTTTCAAATGACAATCATGCACCTTTTAACCCTCCTGAAACTACCAACAATAATACAGTCTGTCTGATTTGGCTCTTCCAGGACACAACATGAGATGCCCTCTTAGTAACCAACCAAAATAGTGCTCTATACTCACTGTAAACCATACTATTCTTCTACACAGCAAGCTTTGATTGCTACGTTTTATGAATAGTCCCTTGGGAATAACCAATCAAATTAGCACTTTCGATGCCCAATAATAAGTCCAGGTAGTGCTCAGTGGGTTAACTTTCTAGATTTTCTGCTCATCACACCATTTGTGAAAGGGTAATTGGGTATGTGAAACATCAACTTACGTGTCACGGCGATCCCAACTACATCTTGCACAAACATAATTTTCCTAGAATTATAAAATTTCTTTAATGAATACCTGCCAGTGTTCACCTTGACTTATATGTATAGTTACCTGTAGATAACAAACATCCGCATTTTCTGAATCATTGATTTACTGCCTCATTGAACAGTTTTTAATAACAAAAATTTTGAAACCATCATTTTTTTCAATAACCATTTAAATTTTAAATATTCTGACTTTTGGATCTACATTGTAATCACTGGGATAGAATTTCAAACAAGCAGATGTTGTGTTTTTTGCCCTAGTTTAATATTAGTTAATTTTTGTCAAGAACAATATTTCACGATGGGAAGAGGAGAGCTTTTTAGGATTTAACAATAAAGTCACTAGTGCACAAATTTTATCTACCTCATTTTCATAATTTGATGTCTTATACAAAAATAAGTTTTTGAAATAGAAGTGTGTTTCCAGACCGTGTTACAGGTACACATGGTACATGCTTGGCGTATGTTTACTTATGCTATCTGGTTAAGCTTGTACTTCTTGCTATAGCTGTGATCCTGATATTTTTTTATGTGGCAGATTTTCACACATGGTAATTTCATGATATAATACATATACGTTGGCTTGTGTCAGCTCACTGTACATCACATATCTGAGCTATTTTGGTAAAATTACAACTATAAAACGCCATCTTTGGGTGCTCAAGTTGTGTTACTTTAGACGAGTGCTTATCTCTAATTTTAATCAAATTTTTTCTACACCAGGCTGGTTTCTGTATTGAAGCATAGCTATTAAATGACATATGGTGAACACATTTCATGCACATTTATAAACTTATTTGTTTAAAGGCACATCAGTAATTTGCTAAATACAAAATCAAACCTATATCATACTGTAGGTATTCCTAACATAACCTTCAAGTTATAAGACAAGAGCAATCTAAAACAGACAAAACATATCTTTATTCTTAACAGTTTTGTTGAAAATGTAAGCAATTTCATTGGCCCTGATGCCGGTTTCAATTCAACAATTGAAGCCAGGTAGTCCCGCTGCCTATTGACTTAGTTGGAGGTAGAAGCGTTTCGCATTATACTGCGTTTTGCTATGTTTCGCGAGCGCCTGCCCAACGTTGCGTCTCGTTTCGTATGTTTCGTTGCGTGCACGGGTTGTTCGTTTTTGGTCACTGGGTGATGGCGTCCTTTCTTGGTTGTTTTAGCTATAAAATATCGCATATTTGGTTAAAGATGACCGTAACTATAAGCTGTTAAGAATGAGAATAAAGTATGACCAGCTAGACCATTTATTTTTGCGTGGAAGAACTCGGTCCCCCTCCAGCCTCATTCTTCCATTAAAATAATGGTATCGCCTTGGTTTCAATTCTCGGTAAAGAGAGTACCCGTTCCCAAAATCATACTTTATTCTCTAAATCATTACTGTTTGTACGGACACTACTGGCGAATCATATCTTTGACCTGTCCTTTTTGTTCTTTTTCATACATTTTCAGTTGGAGATATACTTCTGAGTATTCACAGACTTAACCATCACTTTTAAATTATTCCTCAAATTTTACATATTTTGGACTTGCTTGGGTAGATCACCAATACCATTTTAACTACAAGAAATTGTGTACAACTACATTAAATCATAGGCGTCCATTCCGATTTCTGACTTTTCAGTGGACGCAATTTTCACTCACTTGTGCTTGAAATTTAGGCCCTACACACCCGAAATGAGGAAAAAATTTTGAAGTGAATTTTGTAATGGTACACACTATGCCCTCTTACATCTCCCTTGAATAACTCAACTACATATACTACCTGGTGGCCTGGGCCCCTGGCGGCTAAAGCGCAAACCATTATTAATCCCCTCTAACCAGTGAAATGTAATAAATACTCAAATTGGAAGGGTGTTAGAGCTTTTGTGTTCGGTGCTGTGTAGTTTTTTGTGTGAGCTCATTTGCACGTTTCTTGAAAAGTGATCCTAGAGTGTTTCACTCTATCCCCCCCCCCCCACCCCCACCCCACTTTAGAGCACAAGACAGACTCCAGACTGTAGGGGTGATACACCATACTTGGTTCTGTGTTTTATATCATACTAATGATTCATTTGCATATTTTTATCAGACTTGTCCCCTGGATATTGGAATTGGTCTACTTTTGAAATCCAAAAATGTGCGGACAGAAGACAGTAAGGTGTGCACGTAGTGGGGGTAGGTACTGCCGTTTTGCCATTGTGAAAAAAATTTGGACTTCCTGTGACCGGTTTTTGGATAGAGAAGCGTGTTTGGAGCTATAATTGGATATGTTATGTGTTGAAGTCTTGCTCCAGGGCCGAAGTTGTTTTTGTTTTTTTGTGAAGGAAAAAGGTGTAATTTTTGGTCGTTTGTTAGGCAGTAGTTTCAAGAACTGAAGTACATCCAGAGACTCACCAATGTGGAAATATTCCATGTTCCTAAATGGGGGGTATATATTGAGAAAACATATAATTAGTGTGCTTCGGAGAGAGAGAGGGTGAATAAAAATATAAACTATTGGAATGTGAAAGGCATTTGCGGGTGATTTATAACACATCAGACAGTTGGAGTATTACTGAAGAAGAATAAAGTTGTTTTTTTTAATTGGACCAGAATGTTACTTTTTTGCAAATGGTTTCAACTTTCATTGTGGACTACCCCCCCAGAATGTGAAGAGTCAAGAAACTGAAAACAAATCCAATACCCCATAATACTTGTGTACAATTATCCAACTAAGCTGATACAATAGTTGTAACATCACAATTTGTAAATGCAGTTGACCGTCTCATCTATTGTGTTTGGGATATGGTTGTAAATAGAATTAAATATTCTAATCTCAAAAGATACCACCAATTTGTGATGTCTTAAGCTTTGCAGAACAAATCAAGTCATGAAATCCAATATCCCATAATACATTTTTTGGGGTTGTGAAATTATCCCGTATACACAAGGCATATAGCAGAATAAAATATGTGATCATCAAGGTCCCATATTGGTGTTGTGGGATATGGTGCACACATGCATATATTCATGTTTGTCCTTGTCCACTTAAGTGCTGCTCCATGGGGCTTTCCCCTTTTTGGCCTATGCATGGCCTATATTTTATTGTCATAATTGACAATGGTTTAATTTTCTTGCGAACTAATATATTATAAAAATTAAAAATAATTTGCTTTGCTGTGGATTTAGAGTTCGTTATAATCCAAAAAATGTTTTTTGTAAATGAGCCCACACAAATCAGTCCAATTTGATA
Organism: Ophioderma brevispina; assembly: GCA_023653785.1. Taxonomy (NCBI): domain Eukaryota; kingdom Metazoa; phylum Echinodermata; class Ophiuroidea; order Amphilepidida; family Ophiodermatidae; genus Ophioderma; species Ophioderma brevispina. Next base: position 54,342 of record JAMKCH010022112.1, read on the forward strand.
TCTTAAACATGACAGGTTGTCATATTTTGTAATACTGTAGATGTCTATGTTTCATTTTACTCTTGCTATTTGATTTTTTCTGGTGTTAGTATTTTTTATTCTTATGTTAATGTCTGTATAATCATTCTGTACAATGTGTATATAACTATATGCAGGGCCTCCTTGAAATCAGTGCTCTTGTCACTTGGGGAAGGGGGCTACCTGCTAAAGAACGTTTAAATAAATGAAATAAGTTTTTTTAGGTGATATTGGAATACTATGTACACGTAGATTGGAAATTGGCTTGTAATAAGAATCAGAGAAAGTTGAGAATATGAGAGTTGGGGGGAGCAGGGCACTTCAAACTTTTTGGGTACGATTGTGTGCCGACTCCAACTTAAGAGCTTGGGAATGATTTGTATTTTAAAGGGCCCTTGAATTAGAAAAAAAAATGAGGAAACTTGAGGCTTTTGAACTAAAATTTGGCTCCACATTAAGCTGAGGAAAAAAAGGGAGAGTATGAGCGTGAGAGGGTCAGAGACTGGGAGGGGGGCACTCTGGGTAGGGAAGTGTGTTGCCCGCCTTTGAACGTAGGGACTTGGAACTGATTTTTGTCTTTTAAATTAGGGCCTTAGAATGGTTTTGGAGGGAGGAAATATTGCAGATGCAGACTTTAGAATTCACATCGGCTCAAATTAAGCTTCTGAGGCAAATGATTCACCAAAAGGCCTCAAGAACTAAATTATGCTTCAACGACTGGAAGTATTAGTAACTCAGTGTTGGAGTGCTGTAGAGGCATGAAATGAAATGGGGTTGTGCGGAAAGGCGACCCCTGGGGTGGTTTGAAGAGAAAGAAACATGGATAGTTGGGAAGTGGACCTGGGGTAAATTGGGAACAAGAGAAATCTGGGTTAATTCAGAAAAAGATTCCATGTGTATGGAACGGGACCATGAGATTGGGAATTGGCCATATTTGGGATAGTTGTGAAAGGGCACCTGTGTTAGATGAGGAGAATTTAGTTACTTGAGAGGCATTCTCGGTTGCAGCTGGGAAGGAACAGGGCTCTGAGACAGAGAAAAAGGGGATCTGTCAGTGGAAGTACCGATTTGCAGGCGATCCAGGGGGGGCAACATTTCCAAGACGTCCCGCCAGAGGGGGCAAAATTCGTAAGTCGTCCCGGTGCTGTGCTCTAATGAAGTTTGAATTTGATGAAATGAAAATGCGCGCGTTTAGAGCGAGGAAAATTGCCAAAATTACTTTAATTTTGCCAAAATTTAGGCTGAAATTGGTCGAAATTCACCGAAAAAAAGGGATAAAAATGCACATTTGGTCAATATGTCCCACTCTTTTGAGCCAGAGGGGGCAACTTGCCCCCCCGGTCGTTACGCCCGGATCTTGTGTAGGTGAGAAGGGACATTGTGGCAGTTAGGACCTTAGTCTCTGGGGAGGTCAATAAAGTGGACTTAAGTTGCACAGGGGCCGGGGGTATTTAAAAAGGGCGCTAGGTAGTTGACAAAAGTTTACTAACACTTACAGGTCACGTCGATAAGGTCGACGGAACCTAACAACCCCCCCCCCTTCACAAATCGCGAAAGCCGAGAACCGCGCCCCCCCCGAAATCTGTTATACTTGTAATTAATCCACCCACCATGATAGTAAACCAGTTAGTCTAGCTCGAATGTTGTATTGACGATTGCTTTGAAACTGAATGGGCTGACACAACATGGTTCTGATGCATACATATTTTTGAAACGTGCATGTTGCAGTAGAAAATCACGTTTCAAATACTATTGTAGCATTTTATTCTGCAGCTGATAGTAAAATCTTCATTGTTGAACTACGTCACTAGTGATGCCAAACAAAGTAATTTACCGTTTTGTATTGATGTGACCTCATCTATCCGGCTAGCTGTTTAATATGGACTATTTATACTGTATTTTTTTAATCATGTCATTAATACTGTGTTAGCAGTTAGCTGATTACCCAAGTTGTCAACATGGCTTGTTGAAAAAACGTGAGAATTTGAGCTAATTCAGGGAAAACTGCATATCTCGTGGGAAATCTGCGCTGATTTCCAAAACTCTAATAGAAACTGACTCTCTGATCTTGCGGGAAATTTAAAAATCAGAATCCTTCCCAGAAATACACATTTTTTTTGAGCTATGGTTGTGAAGACAAATTATCATAACCGTTGGCAATTTTATAATTTTTGTAGACAAAAAATTCAGATACATATGTTCATGTGCCCAATGAAACTACATGTACAAGATGAAATTGGGAAAATCTCATTTCAGGAAAAAAAAATTGTGTTAACAAAACATAAACAACTCCCTCCTCAACCTTCAACATAGCAAGTATTTAACATTTTCAATTGAAATTGGATAAAAAATGCACATGTAGTCTAAGCGCAGTTTATTTTTATATTTTATGACTTGTGAATATTACTTTGCTGGCTCGGATGCTTGAAAATATTATTTTGTCTGGTATGATGTCCATGACCGCTGCCTATTTATTGAATATAGTCGCAAAAGTCTCTCAGCAAGTCGAAATATTGCTTTCCTTTAGGCCAACATTAAATTGTCTAGTTGGATTTATTGCACCCAAAAGGCGGGTTGGTTAGTTGGAAAAATATTCAATAATTTTGAGCATCAATGTTTAACAACTTGATTTTAACAAGCCTTTAATTGTGGGAGGGAAGCCTATCTATTTGGAACGAAAACATAGTTACATGCCCAAATTCAAGTCTGCCGAAAAT
>JAMKCH010022113.1:0-29171 GCA_023653785.1 Ophioderma brevispina
AATAACTATATACTAATTACAATTTTAAAATTAGATGGAACATAAATACATCACATTTGATGTTAACCATATTTGTGTCCAATTTTGAACCCCTTTTGTGGCCCAAGATTTCAACATTCAAATTCTTCGTAAATATACAACTATATAGTGGGGGAATTCACTTAGTAACATTTCAATATGAAGTTCAAAATAAATAAATCACCATTCATGATTTTTACCTAATTTGGGGTCATTTTGACCCTTTTTTTAACCCTTTCTGGGGTCAACAATAACCCCAGATTCAACATTCAAATTCTTGCAGCGACAGCTATATTACATAGTGGGGCAAATGAACTTTTTCATTTCAAAATTAAGTATGGAATCAAATACATCACCATTCTATGATATTTAACCATATTTGGTCAACTTTGACCCCTTTGGGGCCCTTTCTGGGGTCAAAAATAACCCCAGATTCCAACCTTCAAATTCTTCTTGAATCTAACAGCATATAGTGGGGAAAATTAAAAACTATTACAATTATATGAAGTTGGAATCATCCCCATTCTATGATTTTTACCTTATTTTGGGTCCATTTTGACCACCTTTTTTGGTCCTTTCTGGGGTCAAAATTAACCCCCAGATTCCAACATTCATTTTTTTCTTGAAGCTATAGCGATATAGTGTGGGCATTTATTAGTAATACATTTCAATATGAGTCGGAATAAATAAAAATCACCATTCTATTATTTTCACCTAATTTGGGTCAATTTTGACCTTTTTGGCCCATAAAAATAATTGCACCCACTTCTTATTTCTACTCCACCAGGTGATGATCCACCCATATGTCCCTAACACCTGGTACCATTGGCATTTTTCTACTCGACCACCTAACTCGAAAACTAGAGCCCTTTTTCAAAGTGGTGAGTACTAAACATATGCACACCTGTTGACTTTAAAGTAAAATACATCTAGCAACGCTAGCATGTGCATGATGAACACAATCGAAAATAAGCGACCGGCACCGGCGGCACCCTCTATGTTTCTGTACACAGCATTTGTTTACGCGTGATCATGTCTACATTGAGGCAACAACAGAGAAAAGTGTACGGAGGGCAATATACACGTGCAACTCCACGGAAGGGGGATTTTTCAAAGTGAACTGAAATTGCCAAAAGTAGGAAAAGTCCATGGGCTTTACTTTCAAATGACGGTACTTTCAATTCAAATCAAAGATTTTATCCTAATTGCTGCAGCTTTTGACGAGAAATGGTTTGCAAACACAAACATGGACCCCAGTACAAAACCAGCAGTTGCACCGGACAGTATGTCCAGGGGCGGACAAAAAAAGGTGATGGGGGGGGGTGAGAAGGGGGAAGGTGGAGGGTGTTTCTCGGGACGAACCCCGCACATACCCCCCACCCCACCCACCCCCCCCCCCCCTCCCCCCCCCCCCCCACGAGGTTCAAAATTCAGGACAAACAGGGATTTAAGCAATAAATTGTCCGTGAAAAATTAGGGGGTTTACCTATATGAGGTATCGTGTAAGTTTCGCCCCTCCGATGACTTTCGCCCCTCCTTATGATTTACCATGGCGCCGCCCTGCCGTTTAAGTCCATATATTGGGCTTTCATCCGCCCATACAATCATGGCCTCAAGTGCCTTTAACTTGAATTTTTGGAGAACGTGGAAGGAAAAGTGTGGATTTCAGATCGGTAATCATCTCCTCTTTCCAAAACATTTACACAAATAACTGGTGTTTCGCCATTGCGATCACCGCAACAAACACATACTCGCTTTCATGCGACTGATCTTTTGAGCAATTTCTTAGACGCGTCACTGCCTCATTCTTACCTTCCTTTGTAATATCGGATGACCGGCGGAAAAACACTAAATTTGCTCATGATAATTTAGACTTTGATTTGGCAATGTATTATCATTATTTTCAACGTTAAACAATGTATGTAGATCTTTAAGAAAAAAACTTCATGTAGTTAGATTGTTCAGAGTGGGTGCAAAGGTACTTAAGTGAAACATTAATGATCATCAATATTTAATAATGTATATAAATTTTGCATGCTAATTTAGACTTGACAGTTAAAAAAATACCTCCACCAGACCTCAGCTGGGAGTTCTCATAATCTCCAAACATCACTTGTCACAAATATTCGTATGTTTCACAACGCGATTTTCAGCGCACCTTGTTTTAGCGCACTGCATGCGCCACAGATCCTAAAAGTACTGGTTTAGAGTAAATTGTACTTACTTGTCTTAGACTTTACATATTATTGTACTAAGTCTTAGTTTACGAATAAAATGATGGTCACTTTCAAGGTTCAGAAAGGTCGTCACATCACGGTTGTGTTTGTAGTGCTGCGATCACCAAAAATAAAACATAATGTCAAAAATTATGATTTAGGGATGTCTTTTGTTCCCTATTGACCGTAGGTACAACCAAATTATGTTTAAAGGACTGACTTAGAGATTTCCTGAATGAGGGCGCCCCAATTTCCAAAAAAAAAAACAATCGTGTTTTTGCATGTTTGTAATATGCGTATCCAGATTCTAATCACTGTGTGAATTGCTAAGCTTAAATCGAATCCTCATATAGAAAATCACAACTTTGTTTTAAATTCCGGATCAGGACATTTTTGTTTACACAGTATCCATGGGACTCGTAATACTACACATAATGTTTACTGCATCAAAACGAAAAATCCCGATTCACCTCAAAATTTATGAATTGTGGCATTTAGGTTATTCTTTAGTTCTAGGTGATATTTTTCATTTATGACACCAAAAAATAATATTTCGAAATATCTCTGAGTCAGACTTTGAACCAAAAATGTCCAATTTATAGTTCACGATGAATTCACTTCAGATATGAGTGTACACCGGCACGGCCCACCTGATGCGATGAATAACAATCTGTACGCAGCTGTTGTGAAAATCTCATCGTTGACTATCCGTATAGGGTACAGCGTGTTTATTAAAAATAAATTAATGACGAAACTTGCACGTAAATCAGGGTGAAAGATAGATGCGATAACGAAAGTTCAAATCCTACTACAAGAAACACTGCGAATGGACACATGACGAAATCTTTCATCGTGTATGCAATAGATCCCATGTCAATCAAAATAAATCCTTGCGTCAAGTATAACCTGGTGTCATTTGCTCAGAGGTAAACTTCGAGGTGCCACCGCAAACTCCTTCCACGGGTTGTTTCAAGTTTATTTTTGAGCTTTGTTTGTGTGATTGTGTACTGCTCTGACGACGCCGTCGTCCGTCGTCGTGTTGGGACTTACCTGGTGTACTTTTTGTGAAGCGAAAACATGATGGGAACGAATTTAGCAATGATGCGCGCCAGTGTTCACAGGGTGGCATTAACGATGGGGGATGTTGTGCGGGAAGATGTTAGACAGGTGTCGTTGTTAGTAGTAAATGTAGATGTGGATACTGCCAAGTACAAGGAAAGAAAAGAAAAAATACCGGAAGAAGAGAAAATCTAATTACATTTAAGGAATTGAGTGAAGTTTTTTTTACTTTCTAGGTCTAATATTAATCCTGAAAATAGCTTCTTTTGACAGGGGGTAAGAGGGAGGACTAGTATGGTTGGGTAGGAAGGGGGAAAGGGAACACTGTAAGGGGCTATTTGAGTGAACATTTCGCTGATCCGCTCCATTCGTCACGATTTTTTGACCAGCTGCTTATCCTCCCTCCCAGTAAGATTGGTCACCGAAAATCTGGAAAAATAATAATAGTAATAATTCTCTTGACAACACTGACTAAAAGATATCACATTTGATGGGTGAGCACAAACATTGCATCATTTCCCGATTCGATTAATTTATATGCGGTCCTGTTTCGGTTGAGTGGTTTTTGGAGCCCCTGTATTGTCACTGTAGTGGCCGGTGGACCCCGTGTGGCACCTGAAGACACGCGCCAGCGGCTACTGGCGGTTAGATCGGCAACGTACTGGGGTTCCCACCATTCACTAGGGTAGGCGCCTTCGAATGCGTGAGGACACCCAACTGGGGTGTACCATTGGTGGTGGTGGAGATTGATGCATGATCTGTGTGTCCGGGCAGAGGTGCGTTTTGCTGGGCAGACCCCTTTGTCAATCCTGTCGTGGTCACGTCCATTGTGGTGCTATAGGGGAGTTGTGTGTTCCGGTGGCTCACAGCGAGAGGAGACCGCCTTGTTTACTCCGGGATACACACGCGGTCTTGCCCGATCAGCCCCCTGTGTGTAGGGGTCGTGCATAGACCTGTCACCACCGCGTCCTAGAACGCTAGACTGGTGTTCTCTTGGTAGCGGGTATGCACCCTCGGTTATAGACCGTGGGGTCCCTTCAACGTCCCCATGAGGTCCCCTTGTGAGTGATCCCAACATGGACGTCTGGCACTGCGCACCTGTGGCGGGTGTGGGTGTATGTTTGGGATGCCGGACGGCTTTTGCCGGTCCCGGCCCGGGTCCTTAGGGGTCATTCCCAGGTGTCCTGACGCGTCCTGGTTATGTTGCCTGTTGGTTGTGTCTCTCATACGACCACGAGGTTGCAAGTTACCAGAAAATGCTGAAGAGTGACGTGGATGTTGAGTGCCATTTTGAGCGCGTCTGAACAAGACCGATAGGTGTGTGGTGTAAGTTGTATACTAGTCAAGTGTCCAACCTGAGTGGCACCTTGCTAGAACCTGAACAGATAGGGGTATATACGATTATGTGTGTATGGATATTGGCAAAACGTTGGATGCTCGGGGTCCATTTTTCTGTGCCGCAAATTTTGGAAGGGTTACACGCTGACTCGTAAGTGATGGATGACGGGACATTCGGGGTCATCAAGGTCAAAGAAGGTTTAAACGTTGGTTCCCGAGGACCGAGAGTCGCATGTTCCTGAACTGGGGGTGTGCCCCTTAGACCGTCCGAGACCGAGGTTGTATTGGTAGATGGATCAAAGGTCATCGGGGTCATTCAAGATCAAATGAGGTTCAAATGGAGTAAACAGTGGTGTATGGACTTGAAAATTGGAGGGTGGGGTCGATTTTTGACCCCCAAAATTTTAAAGGTCATGGCAAGGTCATTAGGGGTCATTCAAGGTCAAAAGAGGTAAAAGGGGGCAAAAATTGGTTTGGCATGAAACTTTCCGGGTGGGATTGATTGTTGAGTGCCAAAAATTTACGAGCACAACAAGGTCAGCACCCCCCCCCCGGTGGTCATACAAGGTCAAAGGAGGGTGCAAAAAGGGGTGAACTTGGTGATCCAGACGCAAATAATGGATGGGTGGGGTCAAATGGTTGATAACCAAAAATTTTAAAGGTCATAAAAAGGTCATCAGCGGGTCATCAAGATCAAATGGGTAAACGTTGGTGTATGGCCATGAAACCTGGAGGGTGAAGTCAATTGTGGCTGCCGAAAGGTCAAAAGGTCACAAACAAGGTAAATTAGCGGTTATTTAAGCGTCAAAGAAGATGGGGGTAAACATTGGTGTGAATGGACGTGAACTGGCCGGGGTTGATGCTGAGCAAAAAACCTCAAAGGTCATGACAAGGTCATCAGGAGTTCATTCAAGGTCAAGGAGGGAAAATGAGGTAAACTTTGGTGTATCCAAATGAAACGTGGTGAGCGGGGATGATTGTGAATGGCGAAAATGTTAACGGTCTGTTATGTCATCAGGGTCACTCAAGGCCAAAGGAGGTCAAATCAAAACTTAATACAAAACTATGCATTCCTACCCATCCCATTGATGGGTTACTGCATCATTGCTGCACTGTTAGTAGTTGATCCTGACCTTGCGTTTTGTGTTATGAGCAAATGAGCTTGTTCCACGGTCCAGAGGCCCCTGTGGTGTAATTTATGTCCGTTTAAGACAGAAAATACAAAATTGCAAATTTCTTAAGGTACGACCAAATTTGCACGTAAGGATTAGGGTACACATGGATGATTGATGTTGATATAACAATAAAAAATCTAAATTTTTTTAGGTAAGTCGGGGGAATGAGGCTGTGGATCACGAAATGCCCAACAAGTGAGTATCTAGCGAATGATGCAGCCATTTTAGGCAAATCCAAGCTTTTTTGAGGTGCGCAATTGGTATGTGGCCCACTGTCATTAATTCATAGCAATGCCCCGGCAGTAGGTTGGGGGAATAATCAGAAACTCTTGAAAAATAACATGTATTTTAGTAATTGTAAAGTTATGAATCTGTGAACATACATCCATGGCAATTCAAGAGATTGTCCAAACTTTTGAGTACTTTTACAGAAATTGGCACTATGTCATCATACATTGCTATCTACTGAATAGCATGCTACAGCAGCAGACATTATCGGAAAAAGCACATGTCAACTTGTGTGTTTGCTGTAGAAGCTGCTAAATTTATCAGGGTCACAAGTGCCCAAAGCTATAAGCTAGCCACATCAATTTAAAATCACTTTAAAAGAATAGACATTTGGCGGGGACCTCTTTTTGCCATCAGTAATCGAGTTCGGCCTTGTGAAACCAGTAACGCAAAAGGTTGTTGACTGTGATTCAATGGGAGCGACTCTTTGGAATATCACAGTTGGTGGCATGTTAATGTGTTATAGGTAAAAGTACTTGAGTAAATATATAGTCCTCTTTACAGATATTTGCCAAAATTTGTCATTGGGATGTTTGCCACGTAATTGCTTTTAGTTGTAAAGAGCCTCATATACATAAAATGTCCATTTTAATGAAAATGAAAAGTTAAAACGCCATGCAACTTCCAGAAAGGGATTTGTGACCTCAAAAATATAAACACCATCATCAGACTAAACAGATAAAAACTAACAAAAAAGTGCATATCAAGGTAATTGGTTGCCATCTTGGATAATGTGCATTTCCCCCTGGCACTTATAGATTTGCACTTTCCATTTTTTGGTCTAGGATATGGAGAGTTTTTGTGAAGTCCAAATGGAATTATACACTGGGGTTTGTCTATATGAGTTCTACATTCTTCAATGCATCCAATAAAAGGTTCAATAAATAACGATTCCAACTGCAAATGTCTGTGGTGTGTGCATGGTCATTCATGTGTATTTTTATTTCAACAGGAACTGCCTGCAGCGTATTTAAAAAAGTGACCCTATGCAGAGTAAACTTACTAACACTGGTGAGTTAAAATGTCTTTTGCTCGCCTGTTGATTAAAAGTATTACTCAATAGATGAGTAAATTTTACTTCACAGATGCAGTAAATTTTTATCAACAGTAAATGTATAAAGTTTTACCTGCTGATGGAGTAAAAAGGAAACAACCCTCCTGGTGGATAAACTTTTTAATCAGCAGGGTGATTAAACTTTTAATCCGCAGGGTTGATTAAATATTTGACTCCAATGTTGATTAAAATTTTACACTTTAGAGGAGTAAAAACTTTAGTCTATCAAGTTGAGTACAGTTTAATCAGCTGGAAGCGTTGTTCCCTTTTTAACATCCAAACGATTAAAATTTTACCACTAGAAGAGTAAAAATATTTAAGAGTGTGGAAAAGAGAATTTTATAAATATGCTAACTCTACCCTCTATAGATCTAATTTGCAGCTATTCACAACATAGCATTAGCAATAATGGCGCCTGGCGTTGCTGTTGTCAGCGGCAAAACACGCTTTAACAAATTGTATTTCTTGTGGGCGTCCTTAATGTGAACCCTATAGATTTCACTTGACCACATAGGAAATAGGCCGGTCCAGTGATGTCAGTCTAGGCGATCTGGTGGACACTCTTACCTGATGTCCAGTCTCAAAATGTGGAACAATCATTAGTGGCGAGTTATTACCAAGCAAAAAAACAACCCTACGTGTATCATTAGACCGATCATAAGAAAATGGGTTGTCTGGAGTACTGTCCGTGAATGTGGATAGGGAGGGGTACATTCCTCAGTGGATTGTCTTGTGGGAAGGTTAATGAACAAATGTAGTGGGGCGTCCCTCGTAAAAAAAAGTGGACGGAATCCCCCACCACAACACCACGTCATATCATATCATCAGCAGCAGCAGCAAACAACAACAACAACAGCAGCTATGTCAGGTCCCGAAAGGGCGTCGGGTCATTCAGCCAGGTAATCGCCGAAACCCAGGTGTTTCGCCGAAACCGGACGCTACTATTGTTTAATGTTAGGTAATCTCAACTTAAAAACTTAGTGCGGTTTTTTTCAAAAAACAGTTTAAGAGACATTCCAATATCACTGTTTAGTAAACGTAGAGTAGTGCTCATACATTCATCAAAACATCATCACCAAAATGAACTATGAAAGAAGTGGCAATCAGTGTGGTCTTATAACGGTAGAAGTGAATATAATAGAATCCAGCCTGTATGATACTCAAACGCCAATTACAGACCTAAGATAACATCTATTCTTAGACAACATCTCCGATAATGATATATTCACCTAAATCATGTGTGCTAAAGATTTTGGTATTCTCAAAATAATTATTAATTTTTGTTAATACCTGTTTTACTATACGTAAAGGTTAACCTTTTTTATAATTAGTTAAAACTTGATTGTTTTAATGCTTGTTTGTGCATCTCTTTTACTTTTTGTATGTTTTGCATTGATTGTACCATAATGTTTGGTGATTGTCAATAAAGATTGATTGATCGTAGGACAGTTAACTAATTTGTTGATACGATACCACACTCTCAATTAAGAGCAACAATTAAGAGCAAATTGGACAAATCAAATTTGAAAATAAATGACTGACAGTGACTTTAATAAATCGTTGTGCTTTTAGCAACATCAACCCAAAAAAAATACTGTCCTTGATAAACTACTGAAACTTTAGAAAAGGCAGTTTAAAAAATTAAATTATTCGTGCTGAGAATAATTGTACGGTATATTTATTTCAGTGCAATATGTTTAATTGAAGCACTTTAAGATGCAAATCAGTCGTTGAGGAAAACGTATTGCATTGTCTCGGGCTATAATACTGTTTTCGTCATTTACTTTGACCAATTTAGACATGCTCGTGCTTCCCATTAACCTTTTGGTCTACACTTGCAGTATTGATAGTGCCAATCTCTATGACCAAGGGTTTTCTGCAAATACCTTTACCGATAAAGAAAGCATTCACTCAATAACCCATTTAACACACCATCTATTAATATATATATATATTTTAATGGAGATTGTCAGCTTTATTTAGGAATATCATTTATATAAAAAGATAGACAAATAAGTCATCCAAAAATAAAGAGACCACACTATTTTAGCATCACAAATAGTTACGTCTAAAAGCATTGTATTAAAGCCGATAAACCTTTTAAAATATAATGCCAAATGCGATTTCAAAATGTTCAGAGCTCCAATATTAAACATCTTAAAGCAATAATAGCATATTTTTAAGAAGGGCCGTCAATTTTCAAATAGTTTAAGAATTTTGCTGGGTTATGCTGGTTATTGGCATGTAAACTATACCTGTTAATGGTAAAGCTTTAAACGCTCTATTTGACACAAAGAAGAAATTCTGTAATAAGAATAATTAGAATCGGGCATCCTAGATTCTAATTCAACGGCCGCTGTAAACGTCCATCTAATATGAAATATTATGAAATATGCACGCGACTACGCTCATCAAATAGCTATTCAGTTACGTTTGGGTCATTTTCGTGAAATGTTGCAATTTCATAATGGAGGGGCATAAAATTAGCGTTTCTAGCGCTGCTGTTGAATTACATTCTAACTTAATTAGATTATAATTACAAATCCCTTCTTTTATGACCAATACAAAATTTTGATCATTACCGTATAGTTTACTACACAATAACACACATGACAGAAGTGTGCAAACATCTCAAAAATTTTAAAAATTGGGTGCTCTTCAAAAAATGTGCCACCTTTAATACACTTCCCGCAAATTTGCGTTATTAACATGACGAGAATTAAGTTAATTTGTAGTTTTTAAAATGTTAAGTGCCAACCTTTAAATTTAAAGTGTCACTCTTTCGCTGAGACAAGCATGCTTTATAATCTTTTGACTATATTTATATTCTCTTATTTATTGACAGGTATTCCCCGTAAGTAACTGCCTAGCAGCGAAACTGATCTCTACACCACCAAACACTGTCTTCCAAAACATCATTTCTCAAGTATACCCATATCATGACTAGACCCCATCGCAGGCCTTTCTAAGGTCTGCCTGGACTATAGTGTCATTGAACGTAGAGGGATTATCTAGTGCAAAAAGTAACATCATTGCTGATATGTGTAACAACCTCCAATGTGATGTCCTATGTCTGCAGGAAACCCACAGAGGAATCGAAAACCATCGCCCAACCATACCAGGAATGGTCTTAGCCACCGAAAGTCCACATAGACAGTATGGAAGTGCTATATTCGTGAAACAGGCTCCAATGTAGAAGCAACATCAATGTCTGCTGACAATAACATCGAAGTCCTCACTATTGAGCTCAGCTCTGTCATAGTTACATCAGTCTACAAACCTCCATCAGTAGACTTCAAGCACCCTCAATTCAGCCTCGGGAATCCCACCAAACCTCACTTCTTTATTGGTGATTTCAACAGCCATGGTACCCAATGGGGCTACAATGAAACTTATAAAGACGGAGAAGCTGTCGAAGAATGGATAGACAGTCAACATCTACGTCTCCTCCATGACTCTAAGCTGCCGCCATCATTTTATTGTGCCCGTTGGAAGAGAGGTTACAACCCCGATCTAGCTATTGTTAGTAAAAACATCTCTAACTTGTGTAGTAAGATTGTTCTGGAGCCTGTTCCACTAACTCAACATCGACCAATCGGTATCCAAGTCAACGCTGCAGTAAGACCAAACAAAGTGCCTTTTAAGCGTCGCTTTTAACTATAGGAAAACAGACTGGTAAAGATTCACTGATGACTTGGACCAGAACGTGAAGAGGATTGCTCCAAAACCCCATAACTATGATCATTTTGCCCACTAGTGCACAGACTTCCCGGAGGTTCATACCCAGAGGCTTTAGGACGAATATATACCAGCCTTTCCAAGGAAAAAAAACAAATTTTGCTGAAGATATCCAGAGTATACTACCATGTTTGCAGCTGATCCTTTCTCAGCTAAAACAACTGCTAAAGGTGAGGAATTTTCGGAGAGGATCTCCCAGGAAATATCAAAACCTGGCATACTTTAATTGAATCCACTGATGACCGATATGACCCATAACCGTAAGAAAACGTGGTCTACCATCCGAAAACTTCAAGGGGATCCAACAGAACCCCCACAGCAGCAAATGTTTTACACCCAATAAAGTTGCCCACCAACTGCTTTTAAATGGCAAGTGCATCAAGAAGCCCAAGAAGATCAAACAGTTCAAACTAGACCGTAAGAGTTTAGTGGCGACCCTGGTTTTCACCAGCCTTTCAACATGGAGGAATTGGATCCGGTATTGCTAACTTCAACCAGGAAAATCAGTAGGCCTTGAATAATAATCTAGGCACTGAAAAAACTGCGGCCGCAGTAGCAAAGGAATGGCTTCTTAATCTCTACAATTGTTGCCTTATTTCAAGTGGAGTAGTGAGGGTGGGGGGTGTGGATTAATGTGTGGTTGGGCAGGGTGGAGGTATTGAGTAATGATTAAGCAGTATATATGATGCCCGCAGGGAGAGATGGAGGGGTATGGAGCGAGGTGCGGGGGTTGTGGATGGGGGGGGGGGGGAGAGAAAAGCGGGTGGGGGGGTGGAAGGAGTGGAGGATGGGTGGGGGAGGAATGGAAGGATTGAGGTGAGGGAAATGGTTAGAGGGGTTGGAGGGGTAGGGGGGTAGATACAAGGTTGAGAGGTGGGAAAGGTGGATGGAGGTAATAGGCTAGAGAGTGCTTAAGTTTTGATAGGAGGGTCATAGGAGGGTGTGTGGTGTGGCAGTCGGTGTGTGGAAAGGTGAAGGATGGGGAGTGGAGGAGTGTAGCTGGGGCATGGGTTGGGCGGGGTCTGGGAAGTGCGGTGGTTGGGGATCAGGGTGGGCTGGGTTGAGGGTTTGGAGGGCTAGGGACGAAGAGATCGTTTAAGGGGACTTTTGTTATAGAGGAAAGGTAGAGGGAGAGGGATAAGTTCCACAGATTCCCCAAAGATCTGGAGGAACGCACTTTATGGCACTCCCTAAATCCTGGGAAAGATCCATCTAATCCCAGATCTATAGACCAATATCACTCCTCAGCCATACCTACAACTCCTTGAACGTCTCCTGCTCAACCGTATCGCCGCTGTGTAGAGGAACACTCCATACCAGAACAAGCAGGTTCCGGCCATGCAAATCACAACTAGCCAAGTACTTACCTAACTCAACCCATCGAGGATGGTTTTGAAGAATGCGACTGGTAACCGAAGTTGTTTTTCGTTGATCTATCAGCAGCTTACGCACTGTTATTCCAATGCCTCTCCCTAATATTTTGGAACTCACCAAGGATACCCGCTTGACTGAGCTAATCCAAGGATTGCTTTCAAACAAGGGGGGATGGTTCTTTGTCAACTAGAGCGCAGAAGAGTCACAACGGCGTAAGCTCAAGATTGTCTACCACAAGGGAGCGGCTTGCACCTCTCCTGTTTACATCTATACCAACGACCAACCTAGGAGTGCATGACTTTGTCGTTTTATCTATTGCGACGATCTTGGAATTAGTGCACAAGATGCGGACTTCACACATTTGTTTAAGAGAGACTCTCCAAAGTCTTTGGATGACTACCCTTCCTACAGGAAAACCACCTACGTGCCATCCATCCAAGGACACAGTTCATGGGGCTTTACATCTACGCAACCGTGAAGCAAACGTCAGATTAAAGTAACGCGGTCTGGAACAACCCTGGAGCACTGTGATACCCTGTCTACCTAGGATTACCTTGGACCGCACTCTTTCTCTCTTATAAGACCCACATCAAGAAGACGAAGAGTAAAGTAATGTCACGCAAAACATCTTGAACAAACTCAAGTGGCACAGATGGGTGCTCGCCCACATACCCTAATATCTACGGCACTTGTCCTGTGCTACACATTTGCAAGAAGTTGATTCAGCATTAAAGCCGCCTGCCGGCTTATCACAAGATGTCTCGTCTAACACCACGGAAAACTTATACATCCTACAGGAATTGCTCCACCATACATCCTTCTACTGTAGCGAGCATGTAAAGGCGTAGCTGCCAAGTATCTGATGTGAAGCACCATATGTCTGGACAGAGACCTGCTGCCAACCGCCTTAAATCCAGAGTGAGTTTCTTAAACAAAGTCCACTCTTGAATCGGTCTCTAAGGAGTATAAGAAGTCGAATTTGGCTTGCTGTCACCAGAGCTCATCAGTGGTATTGAACCTTGGTGAGCATCTTCCACCTGGAGTTGACTCCCCATGGGCTGATTGGCGATGCCCAACAGATGGAGAACCAGAACTGTCCGATCTAAAGTTTCTTTCAGAAGTTGGCTACCCTGGAAGCAGATCAATACCCTAGCTGTGGTTGTGGAA
Organism: Ophioderma brevispina; assembly: GCA_023653785.1. Taxonomy (NCBI): domain Eukaryota; kingdom Metazoa; phylum Echinodermata; class Ophiuroidea; order Amphilepidida; family Ophiodermatidae; genus Ophioderma; species Ophioderma brevispina. The sequence goes on from JAMKCH010022113.1 coordinate 13,428, forward strand.
CCGCACCACAAACAATGGAAATCTCTTTGTCTGCCCTCTTTGGAGCAACATGCCAAACAAGGACATCCCGTACCAGGGGGGGGGGTTGCGGTGGGGTGCCGGTCGCACACCCCCGCCCCCCAAATTCCACAAAAGGGGAAAAAGGTCAACTTTTTGCCGATTTTTGATTAAAGTCCAAAAATTAGAAAATATGACGAAAAAGTCCCCATTTTGTGATGAGATTTTTCAAAACGTCAAAAAAAGGCCCATTTAGGGGGTTGGTCCATTTTTCAAAAAAAAGGTCCCTTTTTCGAAGACCCGCACCCCCCAGAAAACAAAATCCCTGCGTAGCGGCCCTGAACCAGGACTTGCGGAATTCAGTGAAGAGCCATACGTGTGTACCCATCTCTGGCTGATCTATTTATATCACTGTTTGACACGATAAGAAGAAGAATTCATTGATTGGGTTAATGCGTTCACATGACTAAAACATTCCTACTATTGAAGCTGACAAGATTATACACTACTGCCGTTTTAAGATCATTTCCGGTGGAATCAGTTCCGTTGTCGTCATGCGATGTTTAAAAAATAACATTTGACGTTGAAAGAGAATTTTAATAATATCGCTAACTCTACCCTTCTATAGATCTAATTTGCAGCTATCACAAACATAGCTTAGCAATAATGGCGCGGCCGTTGCTGTTGTCAGCGGCAAAACACGCTGTTAAACAAATTGTAAACTTTGTGTAGGGCGTCCTTTAATGTGACCATAGATTTCCTTTACCACATAGGAAATAGGCATGGTCCAGTGATGTCAAGTCTAGGGATCTTGGTGACCACTCTACCTGATGTCCACGTCCAAAATGTGGAACATACATTAGTGTCGAGTTATTAACCAACAAAAAACAACCCTACGTTTATCATTAGACCGATCATAAGAAAATGGGTGTCTGGAGTAATTCCGTGAATGTGGATAGGGAAGTTCATTCTCAGTGGATTTGTCTTCTTTGAAGGTTAATGAACAAATTTTATGGGGCTTCCTCGTAAAAAAAGTTGACGGAATCCCCACCACCACCACCACCGCATATCAGTCTCAGGCAGCAGCAAGCAACAACAACAACAACAGCAGCTATGTCAGTTCTGCGGACAAAAGCATCATATTTTCCCTTGCTGATTAATGCCTACCTTTCCTTTCTGGCCTAGTGCGGTTTTGAATGACGATCCCTGAATGATCCCCTACTCTATTCGATAAAGTCTTCACGTTTTATGTGCTCAGGAATGACTTGTCTTACACACACACAAACATCTTTACATTTCTCTTTGACCCATGATGCGCTGTGCTGGCACCCACTGTTCCTCCTGCACACTTCCTACGCAATGGGTGGGAAGGAGGAGAAATTCGCAAACTTCACATTCCATTTTAAGCGTACGTGATATTCAAATTTCTGAACCTTGACCAAGACCTGACTCTCGCGAAGCTCGATTCAGGCCCGCTCTAACATGTACCCTGCCGACAATCCAGCGTCTTAGACCGCTAGGCCACCCTCACCTCTAAATAAAAAAAACATCCAAATCAAATAAAAAAACAATAATACAGGGTAATGAGGTTATTACGTTTCCGAGCTGAAGACACAAATATTTTCCAGCCGGAAAATACAAAAGAGCATAAAGACGATTAATTCACACACAGTCAATGCCTGGGTCGGTTTTAATCTCATTCTTCCTTATATTTTCTCTCCATCCGTTGTCAGCAATTGTTCAAATTTCGATTCCAGTTTGAATTAGGCCTTCGTTAATATGCTCCCTGATACATATGATCAATCAATTCAATTTTTATTTAGCAAACATATCGAACGTGACACAAGAAAATGTAAACTACAGTTAATATAATAATACATAAAGTAGCAATTGAAGAATGTATAAGATGGATATAATAAATGGGTGAGGATATGATTTGATATTGCTAGGACCAGTAGGGGACAACCCGATCGGGCTTATGGTTATTGCTGGCCGGTAAAACATACACGTAAAATTATACTCATATTTACATAATGATACAAGTAAGAGGTGTGATATAGAAAAAAATTACATTAGGTAAATAAACATAACAAAACAAAAGAGGACAAACACACAAAAACAACACAATATCTAAGCTAAACAACACTTAACGGGAAAACGGGATACGCAAAATTTGGGAGAGGAGAGACTTAACAACATGTCTTGCTGAGGTATGTAATACTATTTCATAATGAGGAAGCAGAAGAGATAAGGTGAGGAAAGGAAGGAGGAGAGATAGAAATAGGATGAAGAAAAGGTGATGTGAGAGAATAAGGCACTTTGGGAGGAGAAAATTAAAGCATCTGTACTGGTGATGTGAAATCTTTTTCGATGAGCTTTAAAAGTATTTTTGTTGTAATGGTTGGAATGCGATTCTGGAAGATCATTCCAAAGCGTTGCGCCGTGATACTGAATAAGTGCTTTTCAGAGGAAAAGATTTTGGGAGGGAAAGATGAAGTTTATCGGCTTTTATGGTTGTTGTATAAGAGGGGTTTTGTTTTTGTGGTAAGTAATTGCTGAAGTTGGAGGGTAATGATTGTTGTGGTAGTCAAACTGAAGAGAGCTGTTTTGAAGTGAGGTGATCAGTTTCGTGGTTCCATGTGGAGTGAAAAATGAACATAGTGTGAGTTCAGGGGGGGAGTTGTGAAAAGTGCGAAGGCCCATTTCTGTGTGATATTTAGTTGGTGAGTCGTGAATGAAAGTTGGAGGCCCATTATGATGTTCAGTATAAAGTAAGGGAGAATAGTGTGTTGTAAGTGAGTTTTTAAGGTCGGATAGTCTGGAAGGTGGGGTTTTAACTTGTAGATTGTACAATTGCGTGAGCGCTTTGGTCGGTTGTGACAGAGTTGATTTGTTTTCCAATGTTAGTTGTCGTCGATTGTGAGCCAAGAAATTTTGTTGAGTGTACTTGGGAGTTTGTCTGGTTATCTATTGTCAATGCTTTGGTTGATTAGTGTTGTGGGTAGAGAAAAAAAAGCAGGTAGTTAGTTTTAAAAACATTGTTCGAGAAAGTTTGTTAGCCCGAAACCAGTCAGTGAATTTTGCGAGTTCGTGATTCTTGTTGTTAAAAAGTGCATTAAGTTAGGGTTTGAAAGAAAAATGTTTGTGTCATCGGCAAATAAGATTGTTTTGTGTGTTAGATTTTGTGATGTATTCAGGTAAATGAGGAAAAGTAGGGTGTCCAAGGATTGAGGCATGCGGGAGCCAACTGGTGAAGGTTGATGGATGATGCGGTGGAGGGTACGTAGCTGAATGTGAGCGGTTAGTTAGGTGACTCCTGAAACACTCCAAGGCTACTCCAGGACACCGTAATGATCAAGATTGTGAAGAAGAATTTGTGGTCAATGGTCTCGAAAGCCTTGGAGAGATCCAGGAATACCTCCATGATGTGGAGTTATTTTTTTTAGTGCCAGGTTGAGTGAGGTTGGTTGTTAGTCAAGGAGTGCCGTTGATGGAGTACGAGCGTTGGGCCTGAAACCGCATTGTTCATCGACAAGAATGTTTGTGCTTGTTGACGAATGTAGAAGCGTAGGGTAATGACTTTTTCAAGTAGTTTTGAAAAAGATGGTTTTGAGAACAGAAATGGGCCTGCAATTTGCCAAGTTTGTGCAGATTTGTTTTTGTAAATGGGAATGACTTGGCTGATTTGCCAGGTGATGGGTGGTGATCTGGGAAGGTGCCGGTGAGAAGTGATTGGTGTTTAAATCTGGCATCAGAGCGAGACGAAATGATGTTATCATATGCTTGTTGGAATCCAGGATCTATCCTGTCGGTACCCGCACTTTTACAGGTTTTAAAAGGTGCGAAGTTTGGGCATTTCATCAAACCGTAAAATGGCTTCAGGAACATGAGGTTGAAGTGGTTTTTTGGGAAGGTGTTTGTTAAAGGGGTTACTTGAGGGTGGAATTTTTGTCTAGCTACTAAGTTTTTGCCCAGGGTAGGGAAGTGATCGTTGAATGCGTAGCTACGTCAGCGACGCACCCACGTCAGTTATCTGCTTATTATGATGAGTGAAAAGGGTCTGGGATTTGATTAGTGGATACCTTTCTAATAGAATGTTGTTTGAGGAATGTACAGTTTTGTGTGAGATCATTTTTGAGTTCTGATTGTTCTGTGTGTGTTTTTTCTTGGCAATACGAAGATGTGAGTTAATTGTTTTCTGTATGTTTGTAATGTTGTGGGTGGCTGGTTGTGTTTTCTTCAAGGTATGTTTTATACGAGGCAGTGCTTGTGGTTGATTGACTTGGAAATTACTGTTGTCATCCAGGGCTGTTTATGGTTAAGATTTTTTAGGGTCTTCTTTTGTAGGGAATATCGTTGTAATGTTTGTTATAAGTTGTAATGAGTTGCTGTACGCTTATGTTAGGGTCATGTTCTGTGAGGATTGTTCCCATGATTCAGTGTTGAGTCTAAGGTTAAAGGTTGTTGTGATCTATGTAGTCACGTTTAGTGATGGTGTTTTGTGGCGCTTATGCTTAAGTGAGTTAATGAGAATATTGGAAAGTGATCTGGTGTGTCAGTGACAAATATCCCTGTGTGGAAGTCTGTGTCAGTGGACGTGGTGATAATGTTATCAATGAGCGGGGCTGTGTTATGCGTATTGTGTAGGTTGTTAATTTTTAGGGATTATAAGGGATTGGCAAGTGAGATTTGTGTTAATAAAGTCATTGATGTGTGCGATGAGTGGAATAAATGAGCAGATTGACATTAAAATCACCGACAATTATAGACGTCACGTTGGTTTTATGTAGTTCAGTGAGAAGCTGCTCGAGTATTGTTAAAATTTTGATTGGTGTTCAGCAGTCTGTAAATAACTCCGACCGATTTATTGCACTGTTTGGCGTTCCTATTGTTCGGTCCTGCCCCTGCTCCTTGGTGTTAATGGTTAGTTCGATGAAAAGTGAGGTCCCAATTCTGGTTTGGTGTACTGACTGTCGATTATTTTGTATGAGAGGTGGATTTTTTATGTAAAGACAAAACTCCCCTGCATCTGCACAGTGAGTGCTCCTGGAATGCTACGTTGTAGCCAGAAGGGACGGTGGTTGACTTGGTTGTCCGTTAAGCCATGTTTATGAAAATTCTAAGACAGAGAAAGAGTGGTGGAGGTGATCAGGTAGTTAGTGGATCTTATATGATTTTGTGATACGAGGCCGTTGAAATGGGCGAATATGGAAAATGAAGTCGTTGCTTTGCTTGTGGTTTTATTCTGTGTTAATTGTTAAAGCTGCGTCAGTGTGATACGGGAGTCAGACCCAGAGTTGTTTGTGTGTGTGGTGAAGGAGGCGTGGTCACAGTTTGAGGAGATAGGGGGGGCGGGCGAGACAGTAACGGCGCTTGATTGCAACGTGAATTAGTTGATGATGTTCAATTTAGTGGTTGGTGTTTTGAAAAATTCAATTGAGTGAAAAATTCAATTAATGATGCGCGAAAGTCTTCGGCATGAAGTCGGTGGTTTTCAAATGGCAGTTCGTTTATAAGCAGGCATGGCCATACTGAAAGAACTAGGTCAAAGGAAAATAAATAGCGAGGGGGGTTAGAGAGGAGGAGAGAGAGTGAGAGAGGGGGAAATTGAGAGAGGGGTTGGATTGAGGTAGGTGAAAAGGAGAAGTTAGAAGAGAGCAAATGAGGGAAACAGGGTATATAAAGTGAAAACAATACCCTGTAGACAAGATGTGTGACAAGGTCTGACAAGACTAAAGCAATAAAGACAAGGACAGAGTACAAACGAAATAAGAGGCTAATAAATAAAATTACGACAAGATATGTGACAAGTCAGACAAGACGAAAGTAATCAAGACAAGGACAGAGTAAAAAAAACAAAACAAGGGGACTAAGAAAACAAATGCTAAGGATATTTATACAAAAAACTTAAGTACAGCAGATGTACAAAAAAATTGAGTTTACTTAACACACAAGGATAATAGAAAATTAACAGAAAACAAAAAAAATCTTAAATATTACAAAAACAAGGAAAAAAGGAAAAAGCCTTAATCCCACAAGTATGTGTTTTTGCGGAAGAAAACACCATTCAAAATTGAGATAAAGGGAGGGAAGTGGAGTGAAATAGAAACGAAACTCGTTGGGTAAAAAAAAAAACGATTTAGGTAAAAGTGAAAAATCCCTGAAAGATATGCTCAGAAAAAAAGTAATAGGGTAAGGAGGAACGTGAATGTGAGGAGGAAATGGGGAGAGAGATAGACAGGACAATGTAACTCCGTTCTCAACCTCCATGGGCAGTGACGGACACGGAGAAATTTCAAAGATTGGTGGGCAACACTTCTAGAAACCGACGAGCACTGGCAAAAAGCGGCGACGTGTATATACGCGCGCAAAGACGGCCAATCTTGACGCGTGCGTAAAGTGCGGTTAACGTAAAAAATATGTAATTACTGCACGGACGCTGGACGGAAAATGGACGATAATATGTGGAACAAAGTAAGGTTGGCATGTTACAAATGCAACAATATAGGCAATTAACAACCAGATTTATATGAAACAAAATATATGCCTTTTTTGGCTACAGTGAAGGATAAGTACAATAGGATAATATAAAGGGATAAGAATATAAACAAAACGTACACATGGTAGTATTCAAAAGAAAAAGGGGGGGAACAATACAAAAGAAAATGAACTCAAGTTCAAAAAAAGGTACAAGTTCAAGGGGGAATAATGAATTGGCTACAGTGGAACGAAATCTTAAGTCCCATAATGTGAACAGGAATACTTGTTTCTACAGATCACACGTTTGGTGTTGATCTGTACTCTTACATGAAAAATCCAGAAACCAAACCAATACATAGAAAATAATAATATTGGGATCATTGATGGGAAGGACTATATAGTTGATATGCAGGTCCAACTTCAGGACGGAAACAGATATAGACACAACACAAAATCTAAAACAATAATAAAAAAATCTTTCAAATTTAAATTTTGAGCGACAAAAGGCACCATTAGCTAGGTGTCTGAGTGATATAAATGACTGCCCTGAATCATCTGAGAGGAATTTGGAAGGCAAACAGGCCAAAAAGAGGAAGATGAGGAGAAAGAAGGATATACGGGCGACCAAAACAATTTGAAAGATATTCTTTTGAGATTTAGATTTTAATGTGATGTTTTACATACATACACATATACATACACATTAGGTTGCAAACATGTACATAGGTCAATACCTAATAACATATACACGTGCATATTATAGAATTAAATTTCATTTCATTACACGTGACTTGAAACATGAATGTTCCACAATGATGCTCAAAACAAAATTAAAGTTTGAATTCGCATGCGAGATTTATATCGCGAACCACCAATCAGATGGCTAGCGAAAATCAATTAAAACCAATACGTTTGGGATTCGCCAACTGCCGTTTTGGTATAGATCCGCGATTGGCGCTATACCGTAATGCGATAACAATTCAGACGGGAGTCGGACATACCGTACTTGAGACCTTAATGTGATTTTTATGTAATTATAAGAATCAACATCAACAACATATCACGAACAGGGAGTTTTCAAAAGCGGGAAAATTACTTGGATTGCTGTGCAAAGGGTAACAAAGACCCGCTTGATTATAAGGATTGAAAAAGTTTAGTTTCTACTCCTTAAATTATGGTTACGGCGATAGGACAAAACTAGTCACATGTCAAACGGTCCTTACCAATGGTCAAATCGTTAATATCCAACTTGCGTTGTTCTTAACTGCATACATGAGTACATTTCTGGGTTGTCACAATCCCCCCCCCCCCGCGGCCTCATGTAATTGTTCTCATCTATAATGCCCAGAATTAAACCTAGCATTTCTAGGGTATTTGGAGCAGCCTGTTTGAATGAGGCAATCTTAATAGAGAATCTCTGGCTTCAAATTGTATTCAAAGTATTCAAATCGGCCATAAACATTTTATTCTATTACTCTAAGAAATAACCGAAAAATTGGCCATTTATTAACAAACGTAGCAGTTGTCTGTAAGCGCGCAACTCGTCTTTTGCATGTAACGTATGCGCCTTTAGCGGTCTGGGGCACACACCGAAAAGAATATGCGCATAATGGGTTGATCACTAGCAATCCAAGAGACCGCGATTTTAAATTTATGGGGCAGTAGAGGTGGTTAATAGAATGATGTTAATCGACGGTGTTGAATCTTTTATTGGGTAAATTGGTTTCTCTTTTTGCAATGATGCACTTTTTTTTACAGTATATCACGTATTCTGTCATTGTTTAGATTCAATATAATTGGAATCTTGCTTTGGCGATATTGGGTTACAGAAATTAAGCAGCTTAAAAAGAACGAGAAAAAAATCATTTTTAACCCATGGTTTTTGCTTACTCAGGTTAAAAGCAAGGCGTTCGTCAACGTGCAAAAATGTAGATATTGTGGCAAAAACTGAATAAAGATCTGACTTTTTTGTCAATGACCTTTTCATGTTATATTTTTCACAGTTGTTTTCAAACCTTAAGTGTGTTTGGCATCTGATTTCAGGATGACTTCGAATGACCTTAGATCTTTCACTTTTAAGGTAAATTGTGATCGCTTATCTTTTGCATGTTGTAACAAATGCAAAGCACGATGAGTGGGTTTCATTCACTGTTTTTTTTTTCTGTAAAAGGAAGTTGATCCATCGCGGCAATGCCCCTCGGGTCCGGTGATGGTTACGATAAGGTGATAAGCGAAGTTTTTGGAACCCTATCAAATACTCTGGTAAAGTTAAAGTCTGGTGTGATGGCATCAGTTTGCCCATGGATGTTCTTACCATCCCGTCATGATTTGAATGGATAGTGACATATCTGTCAGTACATTGTTTACACGAAGACGCGGTATTTCTTATGTTCCAGAAAATAACCACAAATCAACAACATTTTTATGTTTTTGTAATGTTTAACCATTCTGAATACTTAACCATTAACTAATCGTCAAAACATCGTTGGATTTTATCCATGTGATCGATATTTTTTTTCATAAAATTTACGTGCAAATTAGCATGGGTCAATAAGTATTTTATAGAGTCCTACCCTTTATTTATGAGGTTCAGATTTTTTTCCTTTCATCGGCAAAGCATGCACGCATCAAAACAAAATTAAGTTTGGATTTCATAGTCGGATTCCATATTAATTGTGTAAAGAATTATCGCACTTATCACGTTTCGCTCATACCCTTCAAACTTGTACTGCTGCCGTACCAGTCAGGCATCAGTCTAAACTACGCCACCCCATATAACCAACGCCGCATGTGGGACCTATAATTACAACTGTGGTATTCTAGTTATATTAAAAATCAAAAAGAGGAGTGCTGATATAAAATATTTGTATCTAAAACATAGGTGTTTACAGATTTTTATCAACCAAATTTTCCCCATTTTGTTTACATTGCTTTGTCATCTAGCGTTTTCTAACGATAACGGTTACACACACACTCAGGGTGTAGGGTCAACCGCAGGGATTCAAAGAGGTAAAACATGGGCCAAATAAGGAGGGCAGAGGGGACAAAAACATTGAATATGACGTTTAATACTGTACTCATGCAAAAAGAGAAAGAACCCAAGATGGGCTCGTTAGACTCAAAGCCAAAATGACTGAAAGGGTTGGTGCAAGAACTCTTCATAAAGTTATAAATTATCCTCTCAAAGCCTCTGGATAGATAAAAGCGCATGCAATATATTGTTGTCACAAACTGGCGAGTCCTAGTGATCACACCGTTTAACGCTCCCATAGCATCCTCTGTACTGCTAGGGCTCGCCACAGCGTCCGCCGCTTCGTATCCGCTCGCTAATTGCGCGTCTATTTCTAGACATTGTGCGTACGTCATGGGACTCCCTAGCAGCCAAACTCTGTGTTAAAGGCTTGCACAAGGAATGAAAAAAAACGGTTCGCGGTACCGACTAGATATCGCGAAAATCGACGATCAGGTGGTCGATCTGATGTTAGAAACGGGTTCCGCACAAAAAAGACCCCTTAACTCACTAGTTTTTTTGAGTGCCTGTAGTGTGGGCATGACTTGAACAGCAGCATTCGATAATTGAGCCAGCTGATACGGTAAAAAAATGCTTGTATGGATCGAATTGTTCACGTTTATTCGTCTTTTTTTCAAAAATAAAACCTATATTAAACGATCACCTAACTAGACATTTAGTTAGGACTAGTTTGGTGCATAAATCGTTAACGATAGTCCCAAGTATTTTTTGCGCAAATCCCTCCAGTGTACAAAAAATAAAAATAAATAAAAAAAATGCCCGAATCACCAAATCGCAACACATGCACTCAACGGCTATCTGACCGGGGCCGACCGATCTGTTAACAGTTGTTTGTACGTGTCAGCCACTTTGCATCTTACCTGTCGAAGGTCGTTACTTTCGACTCGTGATTCAACAATGGCCTGCGCTGTGTGCCAAGACCACACGTAAATGGGGTGTGATGTAGTGTCCTGCCATGTTTCTCCATTGTGGAAGAATGCATCACCTATTTCATCGCTAATATCCAGTAGCATCGTTTACAAGGTCACGGTTTATTTATTCCTGTGTAGTTGTCATGTAGCGTAGGACCTCTCCTCCCAAAAAGGAGGCTCACACAGCACCCACAATTCCCGCTGTGGCTGGGATTACACCAACATCAGTTCACGCACTGCTGCCATTTCAAACACGGACATTTACTTCGTCATTTCCGCAAGAAACATCGATGACCGTGTAGAAATTATGTTGCTAAAAATGGTTCCACTTTTTATACCACCCGAACCCTTTCACAGCAAAACTTCTAACCGTCACATGTTTTGTTTTAAAACCTTATAATTAACCCGAATATCAAATTCCCACAGACGTCCTACTAAAGCGTGTAGAGACTCGTATTTGAACAATGACACTCATAACAATAGCTCAGCGTATGTTGTCGGCTGCTGTGGCGGACTCACAAGTTTTGCTTACACCGGCATATCTAAGCTCCGGTGTATGTAATTTACTATTGGAAAAAAAATCGAAATGTACCTTTTACATATCTTCAGTCCTAAAGGATTAAGATTCACACCCATTTTTGTACTTTTTGTTAATTCACTGTCAAATCATTTACTTTAGATAACCAGACGTAGTGGACTTTGACGAGCTAATACCGAGTACAAGCATTAACTTCAGAAAGATTGAAATCACTGCCTTGTTGTACATAGATTTGCTTCAGAGAAGCTTTGCAAATGCATCGAGAAGAGAAATTGAAAGATTGGATAGATTTATTCTGTGAGGTCACATTAACTTTTTACAAATTGGTTTTGGGATTGAAAAATGAAGGCAAGTTCATACATTTTCTCAATTTACATTGGTTTCAACATTTGATATATCTTCGTGTGATCGAATCTTTGACGCTCAAAGCGTCTTACAATCCTTGCAGATCCGTTTTTGTTAAACACAATGCGTGGATGGGAAAATAAAACGACGTTTTGGCGTCGTAAACTTCTCTACAGGCAGTCACTAAATGTGAGAAATATCTCAGCCTGAACAAGGGATGGTTCATACAAAGAAAGAGTCAAATAATTATTACAAGCATGTAATATTCAAAAACAGGTCAAATACAATATAAATTTCTCAATGGTGAAAGGGGTCAAATAGAGATAACGATCTCAAAAGATGATCGAGGAGTCAAATATAGATAAAAAGGTTTCCCCCCCCTCATATTGATCAGGGTCAATACGTAAACGTAATGCAAATGTTGTTAAAGGGGTGAAATGCAGATAAATGTCTCAAATGTTAATAGGCAATACCAACAGATAAGGTATCAAATGTTAATACAGATAATGCCTAAGTTTTTTATAAAGGAATCAAATACGGATAGAAGCCTTAAATGTTGGGTCAAATACGATAAGGTCTCAATGTTAATAACGGCTTCAAATTTTTATAAAGGAATCTGAGATCTTATTTGAAATATCAAATATGAAGACTGAACGATCTCAAATCATTGAGATTGATCTCAATATTGGTAAAGAGTCTCAAATATTATCAAAGTGACCATTACGCTTCACAAACATCGCCCTTTCGCACGAGAATACGGCCATGTTGATTATTGATTTATAACATATTGCTGGGAACCGTGCTTCTGGTCCAAAAGCCGCACAAACGATTGTCATCACAACATCAAATCATCTCCCCATTTGATAAATAGTTCCAACTTCCCGTAAAACGTGGACCGCAGCAGGCTTTGGCTCCTTAAATTTCATATATTCTTAAAATGTATGGAAACAAGATTTTACTAATTTTTTGGAAAGTGCATAAATACTAATAAAATATGGTAAAAAAGGTGAATTCAAATCTGGACTGATTCTTTTAGGTCACTTTCAATATGTCTAGCATGTTGGCACATATTATTGAGCACATAAATAAGATTGTGGTACAGGTTCTAATCGCTAGAAAATGACTGTGTATTGGCGTGGACGAATCGGATGAATTTTAAAATATAGTAAGTACAACCGGCAGTGGAATCACTTCAAATTCGTATTTGACCTCTTACGAACATCAGACCTATATGCTGTATCTTATATTGTTCTCTTTTAACGTTTAGATCGTTCTCAATAGTGTGGATCTGTACCCGGATTTTAAGACGTCTTTATAAATGGCCTTTTTCCTTAATATTTGATACCTTTTTCATATTTAAAACCTTTATCATTAGATCGTTTTTTCAATAAATGACCACAAAAACACCCCCACTCCCCCCCCCCTCGTGACGTCTGACGACTCCTTTATCAACAGTTGAAACCTCTCATCTGTATCTCTGACCATCTGTATGATGACACCTTTATCAACATTTGAGATATGACCTTTTTATAACAAAAATGAGACCTTCGGATGTATTTGGCTCTTTTTATCTACATTTGAGACCTTATCTGCATTGACGCTCTTTATGAACATCTGGATCTCTGTATGTAATTTGGCCCTTTTAGCAACATTGATACCTTTTAAATCTGTGTTTGACTCCTTTATTATTAATGTTTGAGACTTTTATAATCGGCACATTTGACTTCTTTCTTGAGTTTGAAGAGACCTTGTTTTCAGAGTCGGAGTATCGTTGATATAAAAATTGCTATTTCTGGCGAATGAATGCGAAGAGGTTCTTTTAAAAACTTCATTATTATAAACTAACGTCCGAGATGGAAATCTGATGATCACCGCCAAAACCTGGGGAGGTAGCGCTATTTTGCTTATTATACTATTGCAATTTCTTCCTAAAACTAAGGCAGAGGTCCGCTCGTGATTTTTTTCTTCGAAAAAAATACATTAATGCAGTAGGGGACGTTGGGATAAATAAACACAAACACAGAACGAGACAACACCTTGACAACTTTAGTGCAAGTTGGAGCGCATTATCCAACATGTACTTTCGCTCTTTATAGCATTGTGGAAAGCGATCAATAGTCGCCCCCTTTAAAATTCTACCTGAAACAATTTTTTCAATTGTGGCCTTACAACACTAACATTTTTTTTTAAATTGTGACATGTAGTAAATTGAAGAGGATGTATATGAAACTCTGCCCATTGTTAAAGTGTGTGTGGATGTCTAAGTCTGACCAGGAGATTTCGAAATATTTTTTTTGCGTTAATAATGAAAAATGTCAACTAGAACAAAAGACAGTAACCTCAAAAGGCACAATTCCGAAATTTGAAATTAATCGGATTTTTCGATTTTGATGCACGTACCATTTATGTGTAGTATTACTCCCATAGGATCTGTGTATCACAAAATTCCGGATCCGAATTTTATAACAAAGTTGTGATTTTCTATAGAAAATGACTTCGAATTTAAGCTAGCTAATTTCACAACATTGATTATTATATTGACACAGCATTAATGCACATGCAAAAAACACGATTTTTTTGGATTGGAGGGCCTCCCTCCTCGGGAATATTCTCTGAATCGGCCTTTAACGGCTTTAAATTCTGTTTACACTTAAAGTGACCTAGGAACCCTCCAAATTTGTTTTTCGGCGCGCTGGCGCGCTTTACGCGTGGGATTGTTGCGCCGAAATTAGTTTGTAATTGCTTACTTTTAATGCGCTTCTTTTCATACCCAAAAATTAAAACTCGGCCAAGCGGCCAAGCCGTTAATGAAGTAATTAGTGAGGGTCCCATGGACCCCCCCCCTTGGGCACTAACGGAAGTCGCTGAGAATATTTAAAAAAATCAAGAACCAAAGCATTTTTTTTTGCTGATATATGTTCACCTACTATAAATAAACACTTACTAGCAACCTTAAAAATAATTACCCTTTATGTGCTGAAAACAGACATTTTCATTGTGGGGACGGTGCTAACCCGTTACTGTACAAAGTCTATGGGAAAATGACTGGTATTTTTTGCAACACCCTTTTAACCCTCGTCCTACCGAGGGGGGGGGTGGTTACCAACCCCCCCCCCTTCAGGTGTTTCCCGGCTTGCTAAAACACCCCCTTTTTTGTGCCAATTATTTAATATGTAATTGACATGTCCCGCTCCTTTTATCCAAAACAAAACATCCCCGGGGTATAGGTCATATACAGGGTGATCCAAAGTGATCGATCGGGGGGGGTGGTGGACCACCCCCCCCCCCCACAAAAGCAAAATAAACCCCGGTAAAGAAGTAACTCAACAAATGCCTAACACAACCCAGGCACATCACAGACACTTGAATTTTGGTACCAATAGTGATATGGTCCTCCTCTTTCCATTGATACCAATAGCTACCAACATACCATAGCATACGTCACAATGGACGTCATCAAGTTTCGCATTTGTCAGCAAACTGCCATTTCCATAACACACACGTGGAAAATTCAATTTTTTTCGCCAAAAAGGTTAGAAACAGATTTCATGCGGTTTTTGACTCTACTTGGAGGGAATGCCTAGGTTTTATATACTGACAGAAATAATTTTAGAGCTATAACGGGGTTTTAGGTCGCGACAATGGCCGAAAAATCAAATTTCCACCCTATGTTCCGTATTTTCGTCGTACTTTCCTCCTTTCCCCATCAACTCTGACTTCATGGTGACGTCATAATGGGGACATTTAGTGACTTATTTTGGTACATGGAAGAAGAAACCGTAAAGCTATTCCTTGGTACAAATTTACAGAATCGGTGTTCAGTACGAAAATCACAGGGGGGGTGGTAACCACCCCCCCCTTCGGGTAGTTTTGTTACAAAAAATGGCTCCGGTAGACGAGGGTTAATACAGGATTCCTAAAACTTCAAGTTTTTTGTTAATATCATGTAATTTGGTCTTCCATAGTAGATATCAACATAAAATAAGTTTTCAAAAATTGTCCGTCTTTTTTGCCCATTTTTTGCGTGTTTTGAAAACAATGTTTTGCCCCCTAATATTGCAGTCCAAATAACAAATTTTCCCATTTTTTTCTTGTCTTCAAATATTTCAAAGACTTCTAACATTTAATTTCAATTAAAAAAAAAAAAACCTCGGGAAAGTGGTTTCCATTGACCCCCCCCCCTTGTGGGCACAACGGAAATGAAACCCCTTGGTCCCTTAAGTGTTAATATTAGTATTGGCGCAATGCCATGAAACAAATGAATTTCATTATTTTCTAATTTCATCCTGACGGCGCGTGTGACTGGTGGGGTTATTGTTTTGTAATAGTCCATGACCAGTTTCGTACGAGGGGGCCTTATTTTCGAGTTTGTTGCAAAACCCAGCTGGTGATTCATTTTTCCAATTATCATCTTGAATGGGGTGTCCCCTGACTATGATTAG